>JANHFR010003709.1:99293-111752 GCA_032468015.1 Mimophis mahfalensis
CATCCTGCTCCCTTCATAGGCCTATAAGGGGAGCAGGATGAAGACTGAGCAGGAGTATGCTCTCATACAAAACCCTGACTGATAAGACTGCACTGCTTAAGTCAGGAGTGCAAACCCCCACCCACCCTGCAGTCCAAATCAAAGTGGACACAGAGGGAAGTGTTTAAGGAAATGGCAGGAAATGAATCTGCCCATGAAAACAAAACAAAAATAAAATATTAGGCTTCCAGAAGAATGATAGACCTATTGTTACAACCTTTAATTTATCAGGAAAGATGGAGCCTACAAGCAGATCAACAGATCTTCTTCCTACTTCACCCTGTCCCCCATTCTGTCAACTAAGGGTACTTTGGAACCATCTCTTCTGAGAGGATTTGACCCATTTAAGGCATTTTTCCTAGATGAAACTGCTAGTGGTGGCTCATTTCTGGGAAGTGAGAGAGATTGAAGCCAGGCAATGTTGCTTCTCTGGGGTAGCCTCCCATAAGGGTTATGATTAGCTCCCCAAATATAGGCTTCCAGGAGCTAGTTAGGTCAAAATTAATTCAGGGGCTAATGTGGGACAACAGGAGTTTTGTATTTTGAGTTTAATTTAATATAACTTTAACTTAAACAAAGCATGAATGTTTCATTGTTGTTTCATAACTGCCAGAAACTGCCAAGAATTTTGAGCTGTGGCCTTTACTTAAATAAAATAAATAAACAAATACATCTTTTTCCAGTTTCCTGGAAAAAATGGTATTTGCTTGGTGTGGCAACCGAAAGGTGTAGAAGTGATCGGTGAATAACAGAAAACAGAAATATGCTGTTCTTCCAGGAAATACAACAGCTAAATAGTTGTGTGAGTCAGGTGTCTGGTCTTTTTCACATCTCTAGTCAAAATACCCATGGAAAGCAGGACCCAATAATGACTGAATCGGGAGGTGGTATGTCTGCAGAAACTTAAGTGGCCAACAATTGGTAGACAGATCCTGATGTGACTGTATCATTATCAGACTCATCACAGATTAGACAGCAACTTTCTTATGGGGCAAAAATAGAAAATACTGCTATGACAGTGAATCAACTAAAGGGAGTTCTGGATGCTTTCAACTGTCTGTGGTTGACACAGAAACATTGTTATGAGGATATGAATGACCCTTAAAAATAGTTAGCAAAGTGTACATATGCTATGATATGTGGCAGATGACAATTTGCCCATAGATTAAAAACAAATTGGGGACAAAGTCATCTGAGCAAATAACACATCCTCCTACTTCAGATTGTAACAATGGTAGAAAATATTCTTAAAAGTCTGAACAACCGAGTGCTCTCTGTTTTTGTTTATTTGTTTGTTTTTGCTTTTTGTTTTTTAAAAGCTTAGCTCCAAACCCTTATTATTACAAAAACAAGATTTCCAAATATCTGGGACAATACCTGGAGAGGAAGCAAAGTGTGGGACAGTGAATATCCTGTGAAAATATTTGACTGGCTCTTCTTATGCATTCATCCTTTGGAGGGTAGTTTGGCTGCTTAAGGAATGAAGATAAAGAAATAAAAAAAGATAGATCAAAGAGCCAACTTGAAATTACTTTCACTGCATTAAATACAAAGTTATTATTTTCGGACCTCAGGGTAAGCTCTGAAAAATTAATTCTGCACATTTCAGTGAAGTCAATCTTAATGAAGAAAAACAAGTTTTGGAAGGGGCCATGTTTGCACACTACTTAGAGCACAACAGGATAGCACAACCAATCAGGATATGAACGAGCAACTTGCAACCACACGTAATTTTGCTTGCTGCTACCTCTGCAAGCATGTTTGCTTCTTTTGCTTGGTTCTTGCCTCTTCAAGGCAGGTGATCAAAGGTATTACATCAATGTACAGCTCATTCACATAACTTCAAACCTCATATGAATGGGGTGCCAACTTCCCTGCTTCCTGTTTTCTATTTAATTATTGGAAGAGGAATAAATGAAAGACATAGTTAAATAACAAGACATGGTTAAAACAAATCAGGGTGTGTAGGACAGCCTGATTTTATGTGGTGTCTTCTTACAAAGCATAATTTCTCCCTGAGGGTGGGTTCCCATCTTATTCTAAACAAAACTAAAAAAAAAAAAAATCCCTGCATTGTAATTGTTATATACAAAGTGGGCTTGTGATTAAAGAACCCACTGCAATTGCTCTGAAAACCATCATGTTGGAAAAAGTCACAGACTAGAAAACAGATGATAAGCAACCTAGCTGCAGAAGCAGTGGGGACAGAGCAATGTCTCAGTAGGGACCCTCCCTGATTTCTTGGGTTGTACAGTAAATGATGCAGAAGGAAGTCCTACTTCATATTCACCAAGACAGTGCTAATCTAACACTGAAGAAAGGGGACAGTGGTGGAGACGATAGGAAAGTGGTTACTGAATGGCAGAGACTCTCTACTTTCAGAAACGTTTTATTCCCCATTAGGCCTACCAGTGAAAATAGTGTCTCTCTCTGCTCTCCCTGCTAACCCCTGTCATGGGAAGAGATATGCAAAGGAAGCCAAGCCTTGCTTTCCATCTAGGAAACACTCTTTTCAGTCTCTGCTTGAAGTGCTGACCTTGGACTGGAAATGGGGGTGGAAGCATCTGCCCTTCAGGCAAAAAATCCTGCAAAGATGGTGAAACATGTCTGCTCTAGTTTAGAAAGTAACCTTGATTGGGGGTGGGAATGAAAGCAGCATCTGTTAATCTTCAGCCTTGGCTTGGAACACGTCTCCCCATGTAAAACACTTCTCTTGCCTTTCTGATTAAATGTACACCTACCTCTCCCTTGGGTATTTCCCACCAGTTCTTACTTCATGCCTTGATTTCAAAACAGCAATACTGGGGGAGGGGGACAGGATCCCCGCGTAGGCAATTACTACTGACCTATATGGTTGTGGCCTACAATTTATTTTATTGCAATAGGAGTGGAATTCCCCCCACACACACACACACAGGATTTGAAAATTGTGGTTTAACAGCTAGGGAAAAAGCAACAAAGGTTGTATCTTCGTCCTTTAAAACAGCTGTTATTTACTAATACAAACGTATCCATGTTTGTAAACCCAGACAAACCTTCCATTACTTCTGTGAGCAAGAAGAGCCTTTGCTTCCAGCCACCAGTATCCTGGCACCCGCTTCCTTTCTAGGGCCCCTCATAAACCCTCACGTCTCCTTAACGATGCAGAAAACTCTCTTTTTCCTCCCCATCACCCCCAGGAACTCATCACTTCCTGCTTCTGAGCTCTGCTCACCCTGAAGATACAGGGCAGGTCCGTTTTGTGGCCAAGACAGCTGCTTCGGAAGCCAGGCTGGAAGTGGAAGGTAAGGAAGTTACTTGTCTATTGGATCTGATGTTAGCTCTAGAGCGAACTGGATTGGCAAAGAAGGAGTTCGTATTTGTGCTGGGAGAGCAGGCCTATCTCTTTGCAGGGAGGGGAACACTCAGGAGTGGGTTTCTACCGGTTCTTACCTAATCGCTAGAACTGGTTGCTAACTTTCTAAGCAGTTTGGAGAACTGGTTGTGAGAAGAAATCTCCTTTTGTTTTTTTCCCCACTTTACAGGGATAATCCTGCAAGGAAGGCAGGAAGGAAGCCTAAATTTTATTGCCCTGCTTATAGAAACTGCCTCTCCTATCACATTGTTTGCAGTATGCCTAGACATACTGTCTCCTTCTCCCGGAGGTTTCTTTTTCCCCTTTGCTGGTACTCGACTTTCTTAAAGGGGAAGGGGTGTTTTAATCTTTTGACACTGCTTTGTTGGGAGGAAATACTCCCCTGTTGGAATTCTTCCAGAGGGGATGCAACAATCAGCACTTTGAAGAAATAATTGGATAATGAAGCAGAGCTGCCAGAAAGAAGCTTTTAATGATTGATATTTAGGGCAGCTTTTTGCAAGCAAAGAAGCTTTTCTGTATTTTTGTACAGGTAATCCTTGATTTACAACAGTTCATTTAGCAACCATTCAAAGTTACAATGTCACTGAAAAAGTGACATGACCATTTTTACACTTATGACTGTTGTAGCATCCCCACAGTCATGAGAGGCTGGGCAAGGAGGAGCACCCCTTGACATGAGTGATGTCAAGTTGGCCATGCCCACCCAGTCACATGCCCACCTAGCCATGCCCACTAAGCCATGCCCACATAACTGATCATTAAAAAATTCAAAACCCACCCCTGGGAGTACCACTAACTCTACTTGCCCCAATATGCTTTGAGACCTTTCCAGTGCATGCCACAAGGCACATTTTTTTAAAAAATGAGCAGGAGTAGGGCAGAAACAAAAGTTTTCTTCCTTTGTTCATATGTTCAGAACTAAGTGTAGTTTAAGTGATGGCTCCTTGACCTCAAATTTAATAATTTCTCTTTTCTGATACATTAAAAATGAAGGTTTCTGGGAAGGAAGATTGTGCATTTCCAAATAGCAATAACAATAGCACTTACACACTACTTCACAGTGCTTTACAGCCCTTTCTAAGCAGTTTTACAGAGTCAGCATATTGCCCCCCAAAATTTGGGTCCTCATTTTGCTGACCTTGGAATGAGGAATGGCTGAGTCAACCTTGAACTGGTGAGACTCGAACTGCCAAGTTGCTGGCAGCCGGCAGTCAGCAGAAGTAGCCTGCAGTACTGCACTCTGACCACTGCACCACCATGGTTCATATGCTACAGCTATATAATGACAAAGATTGTATGTTTATAGACAAGTAGACCAGGCCCTGGGCATCTGTGTCCATGTGAGTACAAGCAGGGAAATTGTAAAGATTGGGAAAGACTGATTGGGAAAGACTATATATGACACAGAGGAAAAAACTGAAAATGTATTTGTAGCAGACTACCCTTTCCACTAATCTGCTATGCTTTGATAAGTCTAGAAATTATATTTATACACAGAGCAATGTTTTCAAGTGAGGGCACAATTACTCATATTCGTTGTATTTCTATCCCACCATAATATAATAACTCTCAGTGGTTTACTAAGGGATAGAGAATTATTAGAATTAAGGGGGTTTGACTAGAAGACCTCCAACGTCCCTTCCACCTCTCTTATTCTGTTAATTATATTACATAAGTGAGAAAAATAGTGTCTTTTTGCTATGTTGGAGCTTATGGGATGATTCACTTTACTCCTTTTTACAAAAACCTCATGGTTCCAAGGATGTCTCCGTATGCAGGTTATTCAGAATTGATCATAAGGAACTAGATCACCTTTATTAATTTGCAAAAGTGAGTCAGGGGTCAGGAGGTGAGAAGCCAACTTCTCAGAGCCTTTGGGCCTGCTCTTTCTTACAGCATTGCCGATTCGCATTGTGAAGCCACTGAGGGATAAAACTGTACTGGTGCGTCACAAAGCCACATTGGAATGTACAGTATCTCAGGCTCGAGGACGTGTGCGCTGGTTTCGGGGTGACACAGAGATCTTTGCCAGCCCAAAGTATGAGATCTGCAATTTGGATTGTTACCGAACTCTGGTTATTCACTGTGTGGAGCCTGCAGATGAAGGCCTGTATACATGTGATGCCCTGGATGATCATTCCACAGCCCGCCTGCTAGTAGAGGGTAAGGGTGTGAGTGCAGTGGAGGGAGGGGAGATGGCATATTCCAAAGAGAAGGCTATGGAGAAAAGATTAGCGGGAGTTGCTGGCCGGCAACAGACTGAGAATGCCAACGAGGCAGAAGTGGAACTAGAATTAGAATAAAAAATTGTGCATGGCAGAAAGCCCTTTTTGGCAGCTTCTGGTGTCCTATTGACTTCATCACATTTTGGTGACACTACCCTAAACTTGGCATGACTTCTCAGCATTTGAGAGAGCAAATAGATGAGAATTATAGTCACCCTTTCTTCAATTTTTCACCTTTGCCTTGTCACTCTAGTTGTAACACAATGGAGGTAGCTACGTTGTTGTTATTGTCTGATACTTAAAACTGGGTACTTGCTCATCCATGGCAAAGTACCCAGCAGTCTGTTAGTCTACTTCAGCCGTGTTCTCACAAGCGGTTGCTGTCTCTATAAATTTTTGCTGTTCTCTTCTGTTGCAGCTGAGGGAGTCCAGGTGGTCCAGCCTCTGAGGAACGTGGAAGTGATAGCTCCCTCTGAGGCTCAGTTTGAATGTGAAATAGCTGCCCCTCCAAACTTCACTCCCCAATGGAGACTCAATGGGGAGGAGCTGCAGCCTGGCTTGCAGGTACAGATGGAGAGTGTGGGACACATCCATAAACTGAGGTTCTGCAGGACTAGCCCTAACATGAGTGGGATGGTGAAGATTACCATTGGTAATGCCCGTTCCAAAGCCCATCTCACAGTGCGAGGTAAATACATCTGATGGGTTGTTTGGATGGGTGCAGGGAATATGTGAAATTCATTAAACTCTCTTTTTTATGACCCTGTAATAAAACTGGTTGTTAAGACTAGTCTGAGTCTTATGTGAGAAATGTGAGAAATGAATCACATCTTCTATGGCTTTCACATGACCATATCTACATACCTACTTGGGATACTGATCAAAGATGAAAGGGGCTATGTACTTGGCCCAACAAAAGACTGAATCCAGTGACAATCTCTAAATTTGATGTTGAACTACTGTTCTTAGGATTCCTCAACACTGGCCATGCTAGCTAGGGTTGCTGGGAATTATAGTTCAGCAGCACCTGAGTAACTATTGATCCCTATCTCTGGGAATATACATTTGAGGGGAGGGGAAGTGGTTGAATGGTACTGTTATGGCCCCACCACCTGCTGTTGACTTAGCAGCCGACTCCGACTCCAAAGGAGACCTGGATCTGGAAAAGGAGCTGGTTGCTGACAGTGTGTGAGCAGTGGCTGGTCCCTCTGTGAGGCAGCAGGAATTGGTTGCTGACAGTGTGCCAGCAGTGGCTGGTCCCTCCGTGAGTCAGCAAGAACCAATGGGGTCTTACAGCAGTGGGGAGGAGGACTTGGCTGATGCCAGGACATGGCGTCTACTGAGTAGACAACAGCAGTGTCGTGCATGCCAAAAGAGGGAATAAAAGGGGTGAGGCTGGGCCTGGTTCTCTGCAGGAAACAGCGTTTGAATATCCTGGTCAGTGTGAATACATGCTTTGTATTTCTGGATGGATAAGCTGGATAAGCTTCCGGCTTATCATGTCAGTTTTTTGGACTCCTGCCCAGTAATTACCTTCGTGTTGATTCATTCCCTTTGGCACCTTTCCAAGTTCTCATCTGTATTGGAAATATAGACAGAATTTCACTTCTGGACTTATAGCAGTGGGGGTTTGCTTTACCTGTCATTGGACTGGGTGAGGGGGACAGAATAGGTTCCTCAGTCATGGTAGATTTATTTGTCTGAACCGTTGCTTTTTTTTTTTTTTTAACAGAGTCCTAGCATCAGGAAAGTCCTGAATACAGTGGAGCAGTTTAAGCTTGGAAAGTCAAAGAAACAAGTTTGACAGTTGTATGAATAATCACATACAAAAAGACAAGTCATCTTATCTTCCTTCTCTTCTGAATGACATGGCAAACACTTTCTGCTTTATTGAATGTTCTTAAGTCCTAATTTTTTAAAAAAATGTTGCATTTGGTTGATGTGATGATCTGCTGGTCCTGGATCAATAGGGAAAAGACAAAGCACTGGAACTGTATTACTTCTAACTTTATATATTCCTCAATGGGTCTAATTTAAACCAACTGAATGGCCAACTACTTTACTTTCTTCTTTCCTCCCAATAAAACCCAGTTCCCCTCACAGATGCATTAAACTCATGGTATGAGCTGCATTCTCCTCTTCTCCCACATTCTTCCTATAAAGCTGCAGCAGGGTCAAAGGAAGGCTGTATGCCTAGGCCTGTACGTCCACTGTGCAGTATAGCATTATGTGTATTATTATCTGTATTTCTAAACCTCATTCCTTAAAGAAGATCTGAAATCCAAAGAAGAAAGGTATTCCTCTGGAAACACAAGTAGACACTTTAAAGCAATTAAGTCTTAACTTCTCTCCAGTTCTATCTGCATAGGTAAGTAACAGTGGCTTGGTTTGAGTTTGATGCTTGCAGCACGTTCATTGGTGGAAGCACTACTCGTAAAAAGGCTTTTTTTTTTTTTTTTACTTGCGCAGCCACAGCCTGGCAGCGTTTGGCACATATACAAAAAGAGAGAGACAAAACAGAGTGCAAAGTTTCTGGGGGGACAATAGTAATGACTGGTGACAGACACATGCAGTTTCTCAATGGAGAGAAGCCTTGCTGGATCCTTATCTGCCTCCCCTTAAAAAAAAAATGGCTGATGAATCCTGCCCACCCCGTTCCAGTTTCCTTAAAGTTGCAGATATTGAGCAAGCCCTAGCCCCAGAGTCAACACTGGAAGTCCAATCTGAAAACGTGGGAGTTTGTCCAACAGTGCAGGGGAAATACCCCTGTCTCTGTTCTCCTCCGTTTTTGTGAGATTAGATAGGAAAACATGGTTTCGGCCTAAAGATTTTCTTTTTCCTATCCAACTTCTGGATCTGGCAAAACTCTCCAGCCCAACTCTTGGTTAGTAATAAATTAATACAAATAACTCTCACAAGACTATGTACATGAGTTCCCCCTCTCCAGATTCATTACTACCTCACGCTCTTGCCAGCAACAGAAGTGAAGCGGGGGGGGGGGGGTGTGTGTATCCAAAAAGGTTTGTTGCCTGGATACCAGTCACAAGTCCATATCTTCTCCAGTGCCATCACACACAGAGAGATGATTCATACTTCAACAGTGACAAAGCCCAGCCCAGGTTGCCAATCCCCACCCTCCTCCCCTTCCTTCCTTGAGTCACGCATTTAAACAGAATGCCAGGCACTGGTATGGGCAAGGGGCCCAGGGCCATAAGGCCCCATTTCCCTGAGCTGGCTAGTTCCCACCAGACTGGAGTGAACTGAGTCATAAGCTACTAACAGTAAACCACGGCACCTGCACCCTGAAACAGTCCTTCGGGTCAGTGTATGCAAAGACAGTCTGTAGGGCAAGGAAGTCATGGCAAGGGAGCACAGAACCATCCAACAGTCCTTCCTTTTGAGGCCTGCTCCAGAAGTGATGGGTAGGAAAAAGTTGTCGTTGCTTATTGTGGGGGATGTTCCAGATGAGTAATTCTTTCTTTAGCTGCAAATACCAGTGAAGAATATTCTCAGATCCTGGTAGTAACCAAGATGTTAGTTCTAGCCACATGGCTTGGCCCAGGTGACCACAGGAGACAGCACTTGCTTTCAGGGGGAAGTGCTGGTCTATACTCTCATGGCAGGACCAGAACTGGTGGTCAGGGGCACAGTGGAGCCACAGTCATAGTCTATGTCAATGGTAGCATGAGCATTGGCCAGGAGGCTGTTGAGAGAGGAACCTGTCTGCCGTTCTCGGAAGCTCTGTATGTAGCTCTGAGAAAAGAAAAAATAAATATTTTTAAATGATTAAAAAAAGTAAAAATTCATACCTCCATTTCTTGCTGAAATTTTACCATAGGGAAGAACTGGCTTTGCCGTCTTGTTCTAAAGTGCTTTGAGTAAGTCCAGCTTCACCGCCTGATCTGCTTGGGAGAAGGCATGCATAATCTCTCAGTTATCACTAATTATTATAGTACTGCTATCAGTAGTGGTATCCTACCGGTTCAGCCCCATTTGGCCGAACCGGTGACGATGATTAGGGGTGGTTCACTGAAACCACCCCTGGCTGTCCCCGCCCACCTGCCTCCACCCTTCCCTTTTCTAAAGCTCTGCTGATTTGCGTAGCAGAACTAGCAGCCACATGAATCAGCAGAGCTCCGCTTTTGAAGCCAAGGGAATGCGCTGTTCCCATCTATTTCTGCTGCCTCCTAGAGCAGAAATAGATGGGAACAGTGCATTCCCTTGGCTTCAGAAGCCATGCGCCTGCACGCGTGCACACACAAGCCGGGCAAGCCAAGCCAGCTTTTTCATTGTTCCGTTGAACTTGTTTGGTGTTGGCTGCAGGTACAGAAGGAGGTGCTTACCAGAGCTGTCTGATAAGTGCCTCCTTTTCCACCCGCAGCCAACACCAAACAACGGAGTGATGAGAAAGCCGGTTTGGCTCGCCCTGCTTGTGTGCGCACGCGGTCATTTTTTAGTGAACCAGTGGTGGGATTATTTGAATCCCACCACTGACTGCTATCACCTTCTATAGCTGCTAGAGGTTTCACTCATTTTACCACATTAAACAAGTTGCAATTTGTTGTATTTAGATATACCTAAAGCAGGGGTGTCATACTCATGGCCACGCCCACCCCCAGTTTAGCAAAGCAGGAAAAAGTTGTGATATGTCATGTGATGACTTTGTGTCATCATGAGTTTACACCCCTGACCTAAAGCCAGCCTCAGTGGTGCAGTGGTTAGACTGCACTACTGCAGGCTACTTCTGCTAACTGTCACCTGCCTGGCAGTTCAAATCCCGCAGGCTCAAGGTTGACTCAGCCTTCCAGCCTTCTGGGGTGGGGGCAATATGCTGACTCTGTAAATTGCTTAGAGAGGGCTGCAAAGCACTATGAAGCAGTATATAAGTGCTATTGCTACTGTACCACAGTAGCAGAAGGGACACAGTGGCTTGTCATAAGAGAATAACATTTTTGCCCAGTTAGCACAGATTACAAAAGTGTCAATAGACATTGGCTGGCATAATTATGTATATCATCATGAGATGGAAAGCTCACTACATATACTTTATTTTTGGGGATGGAGGGGTTCCTTATGACAGCAATATTGGTAAAGAGCAGACATTCCTGTCTGGTTAGAAATAAATATTGAAGAGTTAGATGCTTTTCCATTCCTGTCTTCCAAATGCAACCATCAAAGCCACAATTTGAATGTATTTTCTCTGAACATCATCTCTTTATGTACACAACTCCTCGATTAATGTGAAGGTATCAATTCATAGGCAGCCAATGGGTCTGGGATCTCCCCATTTCTGTTTTTTTTCCTTACGTGTCAAAATAAATCGCATTTAAATTGCCGGGGCAGGGGCACGAAAGCAATAGATGCAGAAACTCATCCATGCTGCAAGAAAAGGGTATCAAAAAGAGGAAGAACTAGGAGCACGCTCTGCAAATACTTCACAAATAGCAAACAGGGTGGTGGAAATAAAAGAGGCCTGGAAGGAAAAGAATGAGACAAGCTCATTTCTTCCAGCAGCTCCTTTTACCCCATTAATGGCAATTTTCAGCTGAGATTCCTATGGCCCTACCACTGTGTAGGAAGACCCTGGCATTTACTCACTGGGGAGAGCACATCCCCATCAAATCGACGCACAGGATTAGGCTTGCGGCGGTAGGATGGCTCAGGCGGGTGGGCCTTGTGTTGCAGGTGGGGGTGAGGATGTGGCCTCTTTCTCTTCTTTTCTTGCCGCTCTTCCCGCTGCTTGATCCGCATCAACTGCACACGACGCTGCTGTCGACTGATAATCACTATGGGGGAAGAAGAGCATGGCTTGAGACCCCGCGGGACAAAGGGCTGATCCCAATAAGCAAGTGCAGCCATTTTGAAACTTCCTTATTGTGGATTTCTTTTTTAAATGAAAAAAGTGTTAACATCCAACAAAAATCAGGTAAGCTGATGATTGACACAAGTCCTGAGGCATTAGTTTGCATGACTGAGGAAAGGGTTTTTATTCCCATAAGTTGGGGACCAGGTACGGTACTTGGCTTGGTGGGTCTCTGTGTTTCCAGGATCAACCACTAAATGAGGAGACAGACCGCTAGCAAAAACTCATCATGGTTAGGTCTTCTACATTCACACACCATAATCTCTAAGGAATCTTAAACTCTGCTGGGGTTATATGGGGAATCTTTAATGAATGTACTGATAATACTCCACCCCAAAGCCCCGAATGATCTCACCCAGCGGCTTCATGTAGATGTTGAACAGGAGAGGTGAGAAAACTGACCCCTGAGGCACGCCACAAAGGAGGGCCCTCGGGGCCGATCTTTGCTCCCCTGCCAACACCCACTACATGCAGCCAGAGAGGAAAGAGGAGAACCACCATAAAACTGTGCCTCCCGCTCCCAACCCCCTAAGCCACCGCAACATGATACCATGGTCGATGGTATCAAAAGCTGCTGAGGGGTCTAAAAGCACCAGGGCAGAGGAATACCCCCTGTCTCTGGCACGCCAGAGATCGTTCACCAGCGCGACCAATAGATAATTAGTTACATAACTTTGGTTGTGAACCAAGTTGGTTGTGAACCGAAACAAATTTTCCCACTGGGTTGTATGTGTCAAGCTCCAAAAGAGTTTTGCCATGTCCAGCATGACTCAGACACAGGGTTCATCCAAGTTACTGTTTATTAGCAAACTCCATGTTGGTAGATTGAAGCAATTCTGAAACTGATTCAAAAGTTTCGTTTCTCCTAGAGAGCCCTAATCCAACCCTCCTTTCAACACGTAACAAATCACATTAACCAATCCCCCCATAGCTGGTTGGCACGCATCTGGATGCCCGCCTTGTGGCATGACCTT
>JANHFR010003709.1:132978-144133 GCA_032468015.1 Mimophis mahfalensis
TGCTTTTTCAGGAGGCAACTGGACTTTCTTGTTTTTTCTTTTGAAGATGTTTCGCTTCTCATCCAAGAAGCTTCTTCAGCTCTGACAGGATGGGGGGAATGGAGGTATTTACATTCCTCACAGACAACAGGCAATCTGCATCCTTTTAGCTGCTTAGCTGTAGGTCGTTGAATCACTTGGAGGTTTATCTGTGTCCTCAGGGTCACCTGAGTAGAGCTCCTGGTTCCTGTCATCTGCAATTTTTCCTAGGCTATCAGTTTGTTAGAATGGGGTAAAAAATTGACATACTATACGGGTAGTCCTTGACTTGCAAGTATTCATTTAGGAACCATCAAAATTACAACTGAAAAAGTGACTTACAACCAATCCTTGCACTTACTACCATCACAACATCTCCATGATCAAAATTTGGATGCTTGACAACCAGTATATTTTATAACAGTTGCAGCATCCCAGGGTTATGTGATTGCCATTTGCAACCTTCTCAGCCAGTGTCTCACAAGCAAAGCCAATGGGGGAAATGGGATTTACCTAACTACCATGTGATTCACTTAACAATTATAGTAATTTGCTTAAGAATCTTGGCAAAAAACATCAAAAAATTGGGCACTATTCATTTAAAAACTGCCTTGCCTAGTAACAGAAATTCTGATTCCCAATTGTGGTTTTAAGTTGAGGATTACTTGTATTCCTGCTTTAGAACCAAAAGCACACTGTGCCCACTTTTCATTCAGATCAGGATATTTTTGAAAATATGTAAACTTTGAGCATACTATATGAAAGACGTTTGGAATCAAAACAAAGTAAGAAATATTAGGTGGTGTTTTAAAATGCTTTAATTACTCCCAGTACAAAATGGAATATCTGCTTTTAAACTTTTTATTAGTTTTACAGGATTCATTACAACCATATGACTTAACACATACTATTGTTTTAAAAATGAAATAAAAGTTTTATATTGTTACACATAGTTCAGTGAAATATTATGTTTGAAAGACTTGTAAAGAAAGCTTTCTGAAGTTTTCAGCCTGTATTCAAATGATTAAGGATCTATCATTTTTGTTTTGAAAATGTTTTGTTTCTAAAAATAGCCCTTTGAGGTGGACTTGAATATAATATTGGATAGTTCAACAAGGATTCAGCAAAACATAAACATAAGTAGGTATTTGGCAAAATACAAAATGTAATGCAGAGTGCTCACAGAACTACCGGTATATAAAGAAAATCATTTTTATGACTTTTGAATGTGGTATGAAAAGCTAGTGCTTGTAGTATCACTACAAATATGGTGCAGGAAAGAAAACAAGAGAATACACAGTAGCACTTTAAAGACTGATTGTCAATATTAAAGATTGACTGTAATAATGTTTTGTTGAGTTCGCTACAACAGAATAACAGCCATTTTTCTGGGAAATGATGTGAAAGCTTCATGGACTGCATGTGCCCACTCAGAAAATTGTAAAGGAAACATACTGATTTGTCCTTTCCTGATTCTCATCCCTAATGAGCAGGCATATGCAGGGAATGAGGGCTGTTGCTAAACACATTGTAAGCCGCCCTGAGTCTTCGGGCGGGATATAAATGGGATTAAAATAAATAAATAAAATAAATATATAAATGTAGAATACATTCTACACTTCCCCCCAAAGTTCTAAGGAAACTACTATTTCATTAGTTCTGTTTGTGATTATAATTTAAATAATTATGAGAGAAAGAGGAAAAAAATTAAATTCAGGTAGCTCCTGAAATGCTAGGTTTCTGCATGCAGGAAGCTTACCAGGTTCCCTACGCCCCCGACCCATTTAAAAAGCGCTCCCCTACTAGTAAGGTTGCAAACAGTGCACGTGCGTTATTATAGAAGTCTCGCGTGTTCCAATCCCACCCGTCACCTGGATTCACGGTCGCTACCAATCCAGATTGGAAAACGCGTTGTATTCCAGAAGTGTCAATTGCGAAGCCTGGACACCGAGCTCGGCCTTGGGCACCCAATAAAATGAGCACGCGTTGCACAAACGAAGCAGGACCTTTAAGTCCCCACCGGGCCCCCTCGACCACCCCATTCTCTCCTGAATTCAACCGGGCTCAAGAACTGAAAAAGGCGGGGCTCCGCCGACCACGCATTTTCGGCCCGAGGATTGGCTGAGGAGGGAAAGGGGGCGCGGCCGGACGAATGACGGTTGGCGGAGAGGGCGGGACTATCCAGGGTGACACGTCGGACGGAGGCGCCAGCGCCGACTCTTCCAAGAAGAGAAGCGGGAGTGACGTTTCCGTGGAGCTACTCCCGTTCAGCGAGAGGAGGAGAAGGACTGATTTCCTCCCCACCCCCGCCCCGCAATTCCTCTCTAGGGCCGGCATGGGACGGCTGGACCAATAGGCGCTGCTCCTTCAAGGTTCCGGAATTAGGCCGGGCCCACCTCCTCCGTTACTTAGCTGCAGCCGCCCCTCCCTCCTTTTGTGCGGGACCCCACGCCGGTCCCTCCCCACCCCCGTCCCGTGGGAATGATCCTCGGCTGCCCCGATCCCCACCAGTGCTGTGTTGCGGGTTAAAGAGGGATCTCCCTGGTTCTCCAGCCAGGAACACCCCCCCCCCACACACACACACATCTTCCCAGTGCGCTCCGTCGGCTCTTGCTGCCCTCTCCCCCTTTTGTCCGGGTCTCGTCCGGCTCTTACCTCCGCCGGTGCCATGCGCTTCTCTTCGCTTCTGTCGCTCCTGCGTCCCGTGGGACCTGTGGTGGTTGGGGTGTCTCTTGGTTTCACGCTTAGCCTGCTCAGTGTGACGTGGGTGGAGGAACCGTGTGGGCCCGGCCATGGCAGCTTCCGCGAAGGGGGTCTGGAGCAGCATCAGCATCAAGGAGGGCAGGGCAACGCCGCCCGCAAACCCAACTCGGTCCCCGGGGGGCTAGGCACGGAGCCTGAGCAGAGCTGGGAGCCCCGCGTTCTGCCCTACAAGCCTCTGAACCCAGGGAAGGCGACCAAAAAAACCATCAGGTTGGTACCTAGTGGGGAAGGGGAACTGGAGGAAGCTGGGGGTGGGGGAAGATGGGTCTAGAACCCAAAGGGGATCGGGTGTCTTCTTGGTGTAACCTCGGCCACCATTTATTTGTATTGGGCATCAAGTGCAGGGAGCCTTAGGAACAACCTGTGGCCCTTTTTTGTGCATCAGCAACTGGTTTAGGCCTGTAAGTGGGTCTGTTTAGTTCTTGGCCTACGAGCATCAATATTTAAGCAACAGGACTACTTTCATATGGCAGCAGTCTTCAGAACTACATCCAAATTGCCCCATAAGTATGTAGTTGGGAAATGAAGGTTTGAGGGCCAGTTTAGGGTGCCACTGAAAACCACATTGCTTAGCAATTTAATCTTCTGCTTTTAATTCATTGGAAACCACTTTGGAAAAATCTTAGGTCTGAAGTGCAGCAGATTTAAGTTTTAAAATAAACGTAGGTAGCCCTCGACTTTCAACAGTTTGTTTAGTGACAGTTTGAAGTTACAACAGCACTGAAAAAAGTGACATGACCATTTTTCTCATTTCTGACCATTGCAAGCATCCCTGTGGTCACATGATTTACATTTGGATACTTGACAACTAACTCACATTTATGATGGTTGTAGTGTCCTGGGGTCATATGATCCCCTTTTATGACCTTCTGAAAAGCAAAGTCAATGGGGGAACTAGATTCACTTAACAACCATGTTACTAATTTAAGGACTGCAATGATTCACTTAACAAATGTGATGAGAAAAATAAAATGAGGCAAAACTCATTTCTCACGTAATGACAGAAATGTTGGGCTCAATTGTGGTTGTAAGTTGAGGATTACCTGTACATGTGCATGTGCTTGTGTGTAGCCATTGGCTCTGTTCGGAAGTGGCTATCACTAACAAGCTTAGATAAGCAAGCTTCATATGACTTGCAAACCTAGGAGAAACCAATTTTTTTTTATTTTTTTTTTTGCAAATAGTTATCAACCTGGAAGTAAAAGCCTAACCTTTCGAGGGTTTTTTGTGTCCACAAAACCAGAATTCCAGAGTCATAAATGATATAGACATGGTTTACAAACCACAGGTGACTTACTGGCTGCACTATTCATGGACAAAATAAGTATCTCCTGATACAAAGCTTAGTATGATATGAAACTGGAAATGCTAATTCTTGTCCTGCCCAAAACACAGAATCATAGAACTGGAAGTGGCCTTGAAGTCTTGTAGTCTGACTCTCTGTAAAGTCTGTGTATATAGAACGTAGTTGTATTTGTGGTTTCCAGGTCTCTTGGCCCATAGAAGACTGCTTTATTAGATAACATAAGTGCATTTAGAAAATTAACAGTATTTTGTTCTTATTTACAGTATTATGCATGGCTTTTTGCCATGTATAATACTGTAAATAGGAACGAAATAGTAGGACCTTCAGAACAATGTACAATTTAAGAAAATAGGAAAAAACTAAAATAAAGAGAAAAACAAAATGTTTATTAAAGGTGAACCATTATCAGAATTTATAAATATCCTGCCAAAAATATCCCCTAAAACCTAGTACTACTTGGAGACAGTTTGATTTATTCTAGAAGAGAGGGTGTTTTTACAACTGAGATGCTGCTACAGAAAAGGTTCCAGTTCAGAGATCTGCTAACTGGGTCCCCCTTTATAATGGGATATGCCATTAAGCCTCAGTGGAAAACTTTAAATTAAGCAAAAGCTAATATGAAAGGAAACTATAGACTCAATGTGGTTAGAGATTTATAAGTCAAAATCAGTAAACAGTGCAGCAAATCAAGCTATGGCCAATAGTAGACATATAACCAGCATGACTTTAATCATTGATAATCCTTTTCTTTATAAATTTGGCTGAGACTTTTGAAAAGACTTTAGTCATCTTGCATCCTGGATTAGTGAGTGTCATAGCTTAACTCACCTCTTGAAGGATTGGTGTGCTTATGATCATAATTTAGCTGCAGCTTCCTGTACCACTCCTAGTTTTAAAGGGCTTAGAAGGATTTATGCCTTGTTTTTTAAATGATAAAGGAGGAAATGGGAGGAAAAGTGGGGTGAGGGCAGCATGATACTGCAAGGCTGTTATTCATGGAGTTCATATGGTTTGTTTCTGGTTTTTGCAGAGTTTGTTCTGTGGTAGTGGGGCTTGAGCTCGATAGATCTCTGCACCTGATCTCCCACAGGAAAGCTTTGAGCTGCGCTCTCACTGTTCAGGAAGTCCTTCTGTGCAAATAATTTCCTTTAGAAAGAGGTAGGCTAGAATGAGAAAGAGTGTTGATGGCAGTTGCTCCCACAAACTAAGTACAGTGGAATCTCAGGTTGCAAACGCCTCGGTTCACAACCACTTTGGGTTCCAACCCGAAAATAACCTCTCTGGGGACACCCAGTTCTGAAGTTCTGATGGCTGCCTCCTTCTCCCCCCCATCCACCAGTACCGTAACTGCATTTTGTGTGCATGGCAACTGGCCCAAATTTACAGCAATGTGCTATAGTCACAAAGTTTATGCCCAAAACTGGAATTTACTTCCATTTTTGGCAAAAACCACCCCATAATAAACAATTTGCTCACTTAATGATCACAGTGTTCACTTAATATCTGCTGCAAAAAAAGTTGAAAATATTGGGTTGGTTGCGTGGGTGACTCATTTTATGACC
Organism: Mimophis mahfalensis; assembly: GCA_032468015.1. Taxonomy (NCBI): domain Eukaryota; kingdom Metazoa; phylum Chordata; class Lepidosauria; order Squamata; genus Mimophis; species Mimophis mahfalensis. Next base: position 138,628 of record JANHFR010003709.1, read on the forward strand.
ATCATGACTATAATGGGAAGGCTCTGTTACAGTTGTGAGAACTATATATATAATTTGTTTTCTTATGTTTTCGCGGGTATGTATATGGCATTATGCTTTGTTCGGGTATTTTCCGAATCTATATATTTATATCTATTTATCATTATCTGTCTGTCTGTCTGTCTATCTATCTACTCTAATAAGCACTAATAAACATCTATATTTTATTTTCAAGCAACTATAGTATCTAGTTATTTCAATTACGTACTATTGATATCCTTCAGTTTAATATGTTGGTTTCCCTTACTTTTAGTTCATCCATATTGCGGATAGGAAGAATTGACATTAGGAAACAGTGGCTGGCTAAATTTAGCTAGTGAGTTCATAGGAAAGGCAAATAAACAATGAATGAACAAATGAAGTGCTTTATGATTTGTATTTAGCTCCCTTAAATATTATACAATTTGTGTAATTCAGGCGTATTCTTTCAGGATAGCCCTGTTCTTGTAGAGACTCTGCATTCCTAATCTCTTCTTTCTTTCTTTCTTTCTTTCTTTCTTTCTTTCTTTCTTTCTTTCTTTCTTTCTTTCTTTCTTTCTTTTGCATTTTAACTCTTTTAAAAAAATGATAATAACTTTATTACATTTTAAACAAGAAAAATAACTGACAGAAACTAATAATTAAGAGAGAAAAATGAGTAAGAATAAAAAAGAGAGAACACAACGAAAGAGCAGAGAAAAACAAGAAAGAGAAAGAAATATTTGGAAATGGCTTCAGACTTTCCTTCATAGAAGATTAAAATACAATTTCACATTAAGCTCTTTACAACATAATTTTCATTTTTCTATTACCTACTGTTTTTTATAATCATCAAATCCATATGCCTGCTCTCTTAAATACTCTGGCGGGGGGAAAGATGGAATAAGAATCATTTCAACTCTCAAAAGGAATACTTTGTAGTGAGAAAATGCATTTCTCCTGATGCCACTTCTGTTATATGTAGAAATGCTCTAGTTCCTTCCCCCTTCCACACAGCAAAGTGTGTCAAATGTTACAGCTATAAAGCCTATGACTTGCCCGTACATCTATTTTGTGGCAAGAAGTAGAAAGGGAAACTAAGCTTACCAACAAAATTGCTCTGGTAGACCTCCAGCCATTCCTTGTGATCGAAGAATTTACTGCTTATTGAGCAGGAATTGCTTGTCTATTATTGCCTTAAAGAATAAACCAACAAAACTCTTTTTGTGCAGTGCTGCTCGCTCACCTTCAATTAGTACCTTGACTATGTATAGGAATAATGAGGGCTAAAATGCATCTGAGGCCTATTTATACATTTCTGGTCTGTGGCTTCTGGCCATAGAATTGGATAAAAACATTGCAGAAACACCTTTTCTGTCCTTACAAATATCTGGTCCTGTTTTGTCATGCAGTACTGCCATTAATAGTTAATTTGTTGTGAGGTAGAAAAGTTGGAATTATGCTCTTCCAAAGCCTTAGACTGTCCTGAAGACAATGTGAAATGACTGGACCTCCATTTTTATGTGTCATCCCAACCCCCAGACATACACAAACATAAACACTGATTTCTGGTCTTTTCCAGCAGCCTATACCATGCTCTCACATTTCTTAAAAGCCCCTTAGATCTTTGCTCCTGCATCTCTGTATGTCTGTCAGATGATGGACCAGTGTATGTATTTGGGGGTGGGGGGGAGGAATCAGAGAATATGTATATAGGTAGCACTCAACTTATGACCACGATTGAGTCCAACATTTCAGCAGGTTAGTTAAATGAATTTTGTCCAAAATTTATTCCCTTTCTTGCCACCAGTTGTTAAATGAATCACTGGAATTGTTAAGTTAGTAACACAGTTGTTAAGTGACACTGGTTTCCCCATTGACTTTGTTTGTCAGAAGGTCGCAAAAGTTGATCACATGATCCCAGGACATTGCAATGGTCATCAATATATGTCAGTTGCTAAGGTTTTGAATTTTGATCCTGTGACCATGGGAATGTTGTATGTGTGAAAAACAGTCACAAATTGTGTTTTTTTCACTGCTGTTATAACTTTGAATGGTCACTAAATGAACTGTTGAAATTCAAGGGCTTACCTATATTTGCACTTACATTAAAGCTTCCCTGGCTGATGGTAGTTTGTTTGTTTGTTTGTTTGTTTGTTTATTTATTTATTATTTATTTGATTTATATACTGCCCTATTCCTGCAGGGCATTAAAAATGGAAAATACAAAAGTTAAAAGAATTAAATAAACACGCCCTAACAAACAGAGTAAAATAACCCTCAACCCAGGCCAGCTAATGTGAAGAGCCAGGTCTTCAACTCCTTGCAGAAGGAGCAAAGGTTGGGGGCCGTTCGGAGCTCCAGTGGCAGCTGGTTCCATAAGGTGGGAACTCCAACGGAGAATGCTCTCCCCCTAGGTGCCGCCCGCCGGCATTCTGAAACCGGCGGCACCCGGAGGAGGCCCTCCCTATGTGAGCAGATCAGGCGGTGGGCAGATGTCGCTGGCAGCAGATGTCCCCTCAGATATTCTGGACCCAAGCCATTCAGGGCTTTATATGTTAACACCAGCACCTTGAATCTCACCTGGAGGGCAACCGGAAGCCAATGCAGCTCGCGGAGAAGAGGCGTTACATGGGAGTATCGGGAAGCTCCCATCACAACTCGCGCGGCCGCATTCTGCACCAGTTGAAGCCTCCGGGTGGTTCCCAAGGGCAGTCCCATGTAGAGCACGTTGCAGTAGTCAAGGTGAGAGGTCACCAGTTTAGTTGGGTAGACTTAGTCTAATTAAGTAATTAAAAATCTATCCAATCTTCTTTGGCAAAAAGAGAGCAAACTACATGAGGACTTTGTCTTATGTATACAGTACTCCACAAGGGTGATGTCTGACAAGAATGGCAAGCTTCTTTGCAGCTTGGGGGAAAAGACAGGTTCATGAAGGTGGAATTCTCTCCACTTCTGATTTTGCCTTTTCCTTTCTCGGTCATTGTATAAAACAAAAATAAAACTTTTTCCCAGCTTCATAGAATAGAATAGAATAGAATCTTTATTGTCATTGTCCCCTTGCAGGAACAACGAAATTTCTCGGTTGCTATATCAACTCAGATAAGGTATTCCACATGGATTTAAAACAACTACAAAACACTAGTTAAAACAATACAATACAATACAATACAATACAATATAACCAATAAATGAGATGACTTCAGAGTCCAGAGTTTCCATTTAAGACCAAGATCACTCTAGAGAAAAAGCTGTTCTTGAGATGGTTCGTTCTCACCTCCATTGTTCTATATCTCCATCCCGATGGCAGAAGCTCGAAGAAGCGGTGACCAGGATGCGATGGATCTCTTAATATATTGAATGCTTTACAGTGGCACCTGATGGTATATGTTTGTTCTAGGGTGGGGAGTGAACAACCAATAATACCCTCCGCTGTTTTAATAATTCTGTACAATGCTTTCCTATCCTGAGAAGTACAAGTTCCGCACCACACACATAAACCATAAGTAAACACGCTCTCAATAGCACAATGATAGAAGGCGAGCAGCAGCTTTTGTGGAAGATGATTTTTCCTTAGAGTTCTCAAAAAATATAGTCACTGCTGCGCCTTCTTTGCAAGCTCCTTTGTCTTGACACTTCAGGACAAATCGTCCTGTAACTCAGTGCCCAGGAATCTAAACATTGTAACCCTCTCCAAACAGGTCCCATCAATCAAAAGTGGCTGGACATCCATTTTCTGCTATTAGTCCAAATTCCAGCAGGGAATAAGCAGGATGATACAATAAAATTGGTTATGTAGTTAGGTGCCCTCCAGATGGTTGGACTCCAGTGATTTACCATCCTACTTGATCGTTTGGAGTCAGAGACCAAAAATTGATGGAGTTTTTTTTATCTCTTGAGATCCTAGGACGCAAGCAATTGGTGTCTAGATGCACTATGCTCATTGTCTTCTTGCTACAATTGCTGCTTGTGTAAAAAACTGCAATTAGGCAGTTCGAATCCCACCAGGCTCAAGGTTGACTCAGCCTTCCATCCTCCCGAGGTGGGTAAAATAAGGACCCAGATTGTTGGGGGCAATGTGCTGACTTTGTAAACTGCTTAGAGAGGGTTGAAAGCCCTGATAAGCAGTACAGTGGTCCCTCGCCTTACGAACTATTCGACACACGAATTTTTCGACTTACGAGGAGGGAAAGTGGCCACGCCCTTATGAATTTTTTCGCTATCCGAGTAACAAATTGGGAAAAAAAGGGGGGGACCCGGTGGTGGGGGCAGTAGCCACCGTGCTGCTACCGCTGGCGCAACCTCCGCCCGCGCTGCTACCGCCACCTTCGCCACCAGCGCGGCTACCAGCGCGGAAGCTGCGGCAAGTGACGGGCTCGCACGGAGCCCAGTGGCTTTTCCGAGCTGGAGCTGCTTCTTTTCGAAGGCAGGGGAGATCCCCCCCACCTTCAGAAAGACCAGCGGCTACCAGCTTTCCAAATATCAGCTGATGCATAAGAAGCTGGTGCAGAGATGCCCCATTGTGGATTGACATTCTGCCCAGGATAACAGAAAGGGGATTCCCTCATGGCGACGTCACACGCCAGCTGACGGGCGCTACTAGAAGCACCCGGAAGTAATGCGGCAGCGACCGTAGGGTTGGGGTGTGCAGGTCGGGGCACCGACTACTCAGGCAGCCAGCGGAGCGGCAGAGACAAGGTTGGCGGGGACAGCTGGGCAGGAGACGAGGTTGGCGGGGACAGCTGGGCAGGACCCGACAATGGGCTCGCACGGAGCCCGGTGGCTTTTCTGAGCTGGAGCCGCTTCTTTTCGAAGGCGGGGGGGATTCCCCCCGCCTTCGGAAAGACTCATGGCTACCAGCGGAAGCCGCAAGAAGCCAACCGGCTTCTCTTCCCTCGTTTCCCTCGCTCGCACGCATGCCCTCCCGACAGCTCCGTTGGGCTGAGCGAGAGAGCTCCGTAGCTCGTTCTTACCTCCTCCTCATGCCCTTCTCCAGGGCATTGGGTCCTCCTGCATGGGGAGGAGGTAAGAGCGAGCTTCCCTCGCTCGCACAACCCAACGGAGCTGTCGGGAGGGCGGGCAAGCGAGCGAGAGAAGCAAGGGAAGAGAAGCCGGGTGGCTTCTCCCAGCTTGGGCGCTTGCAGCCGCAACCCTTTCCCGGCTGGGGAGCTCCCCTTGCCTTGGAAAGGGTTGGGACTGCAAGCACCCAAGCCAGGAGAAGCCATCCTGCTCACTCGGGGCTCCATGGCTCCGAGCCAGCGGCTGTCTTCTCCAGGCTTGGGCGGGGAGCTCGCCTCAGAAAGATTTGGGACTGCAAGCGTCCAAGCCGGGAGAAGCCATCCTGCTCACTTGGAGCTCCGTGGCTCCGAGCGAGTGGCTGTCTTCTCGAGGCTTGGGCGGGGAGCTCCGCTTGCCTCAGAAAGATTTGGGACTTCAAGTGTCCAAACCTGGAGAAGACAGCTGCTCGCTTAGAGCCATGGAGCCCCAAGCAAGCAGGATGGCTTCTCCT
>JANHFR010003710.1:77885-88490 GCA_032468015.1 Mimophis mahfalensis
AACATGACTGGAAGAGGAATTCTGGGAGTTGAAGTCCACAAGTCATAAAAGAGCCAAATTTGCCTACCCCTGCCCTAGTACTATATGCCACTGAAAATTTATGATCACTGAATTTTGATGATTTATAAACCAGTTGACACCACCACCACTCCACTGCTACCAATTGGCTTTTAAATCATTATAAAAACTTGGTGGGGTGAAATAGGACAGACGACAATTCAGAGCTTTGTCTAATTTATAATCCTTTCTTGAGTATGTGGCCTTAATGGAAACCGAGTTTCCCAACTTCTGAATGGAATCAAGAATATCCATGGGAGGAGGGATGTGCTGCAACATAAAAGGTACAGCATGAAACCCAATTTACTCACTGGCCTTGCCTACTACCTACTGTAGGTTCTACATCTGTGTGAAGGGAATACAAGCATACGAGTGGTACACTTAGGACCATATGCTTCAAGAAGGGTAATCTATGTCAGCTAGCTCATAGATGAAAGGCCAGAGTAAATATGACTCACAGAAAAAAAATGGCAATCCATTCCAGTATTCTGCAAAAAAAAAAAAAAAAGACATTTATTCATAACTTGGACATTGTCAACCTGATGCTGGTAAATAATTTTGTTGCGGCCCACCAGCTGCCAGTGGAGCTGTGGCAGACTTAGACGATGAGGAGGTTTGGGAGAAACTTGGGCCAGTTCTGGAGTCTGGGGAAGGCTCTGATGGATGCTCTGCTTCAGAAGCAGAGATAGAGCCAGGGCTGTCCCCCATTTCCCAGCCACTGGAGAGGCAGCTGCCTTCAGAGGCTGATATAAGTGGGGAGGAAGAACAGCTGGGGCCTGTTCCAGATGCATAAATGCGCAGAGCTTTGAGAAGAGGAGAACAACTAAAGACCAGGGGGTCAGCTCAGGAAGCAGGGCACATGTGGACACTGAATGGCCCCTTCCTGGCTGGGGAATAAATAGAAGGAAAAGGGTAGTGGTGGTTGTGGGAGACAATTGTTAGGATTTTTGTCAGAAGATTTGTTCATTGTGGTTCGTGCCTCAGGGACTGCTTGCCAGAATTTAATTTACAGCTTGGTGGCTGGAAGCTCCCAGCTTGGCAATTATCCCAAGGAACTGATAAGGTCTGTACTTCAGTTAACCCTTGGAAGGATTATTGCCTGGACTTTTCGGTGTGTGAATGACAGTGATTTGCATTAGCTAAATAGAGGCGAGTTTGGGGGACAAGGAGTCTCTTTATGGGTTCTGCTAAGACTGGGTCAAACAAATTTGTCTATGAGGTTGTAAGGCTACTGGGGTGGAGAAGAGGCATGTAGAAAATGGCACTGTCATTTATGATATGTATGAATTCAAAACAAAAGAATGTCAAGATGCTGATCTGGTCAGAAGGAACAAGAAAGTTTGAAGCTAAAAAGATACAGTGTGGTACACATTGGTACACGTCGTTTTGGAACCATCAACTAATGCTAACTTTATATTGTCAAAGCTCAAATATCAAAACTGAACATTGATATTCTGAGAATCATTGCAATGCAATGGACCAGAATAGATTATTTCACTTCATTGGAGCATCAGATCTTCTGCTGCAGATAAGAAAAGCATAGAAGAAATGGAGTAACCATCATTTATTCACAAGGGGTGTCCAAATCAGTGTTCTCATGCAACCCACTCCCATGATTAAAATTACATCAATTTGAATCCAAGGCAAAACAATCTATCATACTGTAATCCAGGTAGATTGCAGATGCAAAGGAAGTGGTCATTATGATTACATACATCAACTCGCAGAGACAACAAAAATCATCACACTAATGATAGGAATCTGAAAATTGGAAGTACCATGAATAATAAGAAAATTTGACCGGTTGAAATGAAGTAAGAGACAGAATAACAGTTTTGACAAGAAAATCCAATGTTTATAGCAAATATCTTCTTGCACAACCTAAAAGATGTCACCAGATGGACAACACCAACATTAAATTGGCTATATACTTTGTAAGCCAAGATGGAACTATAGTATTCAGGCAGAAGGAACAAGACCTGATGCTGATTATAGGTCACATCATGAAACACATGCTTACAAAATTGCACGCGAACCACTTCATCAAATAATTTGACTATGATGGATTGTGATGTCATATAGGCAGTAGTCAGAGTAGATTGTATGTACTTCTTACTATAGATATTTATTCAGACAGGTTTATACTATCTCTTAGGGCCAGATTAAGAGCTTTTGCCAAAATGTATGGGAGATGGTATTAAGATGAATACCTGCTAATTTTTCCCTGCTCTGCTTGTTTTTATACTACATTTAGTTATGAAGAAAGCACATGCTTGGAAACTTCATGTTTCCATCGTAGTATTTAATCCCACACTTTGATATATAAACCAATTTTATTAAGAATCACACATTTCCATTGATACACATTTCCTCAAGTGCTAGTTGCTCATTTAATATCTATTCCACTGGCTCTTCATCTTTGCTAACGTTTTTTTTAAAAAGGAACTTTTACATTAAAACACAAATTAGCTAATTCATTTTAAACTCAACTTTGATTTATAAAGCAATATTGCCTCTTAAATAATGCCAGATGGTGCCCATGAGGAATTAATTTCCAGCAATTTAATCTCAAATGATTATAGTGTGTGTGTGTGTGTGTGTGTGTGTGTGTGTGTGTATTTGCAAAAATGGTTTAGAGATTTCTTAAAATTTTAAACAGGTTGCACATTTGCAGTCCTACATGTTCCAAAGCATTTCCTGGAAACCAAATCCAAAATGCTGCAGAGCCTTTTACTTTAGATTACTTTAGAGATATAAGTATAAGTAATTCTTGTTTAGAAACCACAAATGAAACTGCAAGTGAAGCAATTACTAAGTGAAACCACAAGTGTGTGTATGATCCTAATTCAGCTTTCTTTTGCTTTACGGACCATTCAAAGGCCCTAAATGCGAGGACTGGTCACAAAGTTACTTTTTTTTGGTTGTCACTTCAAATGGTCACTGAATAAGGCAGTCACTAAATGATGACAGCTTGTATGATCTTTTAAAAGATGAAAGAGGAAATTTAGGATGTTTATTGTATTCCCCCTCCCCTCCTGGTAATTAAATGTTTCCCCTAGTGAAGTTTGAGCTGGATATCTCACACATTGCACTAAAGGCAATCCAAAGGTCTTATATAATGTTTTTAAGAAATTCTCTATGTTAAAACTATATTGTTGACAGATGTGTATATTTAATTTAAAGCAATGGGGGCAGAATTTGTAATTCATATTTCTTAGCAAAAGTAATAAATTGTATTCAATAAATATGGTTCTAATTCAGAATCCTTGGCTGAGTGATGTAGTGGCCTCCCACTCGGATGGTTGAAAGTTTAATCCTAGGAAATGACAGATGTTTCTCTATCAGGACACAAAGAAAAAATATCTGCTGAGAACTCCATGTAGGCCTCAGGAATGGCATCTGGCCAGCAAATGCTCAACTCCATTGAGTTGCCCTGACTCCACCCCAAAGCAAAGGATTATAGGGTCATAAAAAGAAAAAAAATCTGAGTGTTTGACTGGGAATTGTCCTGGGTATATAAATAACTATCCTCAAAGTATATTATTTTCATCAGAATTAAATTCTCTCATGTCCCATTAGACCACAAACACAAGATTGCATAAGGAGAATGTGTGCAACCTGAATTTTCTCCTCAAGATCTCTTTTAATTGTTCACAACTTTTTAAAAAAAAGGCTGGAACAGAATTTTTTCCATCTTCACTTGTTGCTTATATGGAAAAAAAATGTGAACATTGCAAATGTGATCATTCAGATAGAAACCGTTCTGTCCTCACCACCACATATTTTTGAAGAAGGTATACCTTGTCTTCTAGTTAGATTTCTTTACTTTGTCAGCAAGTAGTAGTATCTTGTCTGGAATCTAAGCCCTGGGTTGTGCTTTAATAGGTGATTGTCAGAGAATGCCAGGACTGAAGGCTAGACTGGCAGCTGAAAATACATCCTAAATCAAGGCAATGACAAATAACTTGCATACTATTGCCAAAAAAAAAAAAAAAACCCCTGCACAGATAAGACACTGTAGCACCAGGAGTTGGGGTCAACTCTAGAATGTAATTATCTTGATATGTGTTCTACCTCTAACTTGTTCTCCTGCCCTATGTCGGTACCAGCTGTTTGTGAATCGTTCAGTGAATGGAGATGAGGTTGAGAACATTTGGTCTGGGATTGTGTAGTTTATTTTTGCAATTCGATCAGTGACAATGCATTGAAAAAAATAATAAATGTGTGAATTCTCAAAACAGCAAAATGCTTATAATTTTTTAACCTTTATGGTATCATTTTGCAAACAAAGAATAAAGGTTCTCTATTATAATATATGCATCATAGATCTCAAAGTATAATCATTTCAGTGAATGTGCATTTACTTGCAAATGCAATCTTTCCCCATTGTTATTTTCTTCTTTTATGAGCTTTTAAATTTTTAATGTAAGAGATTTTTAAAAAGTGACAAAAAAGAACATTTTGACATTCAATTCTCTTGAATTCTTTCCAGCTGTTTTTTTGGGGTGGGGTGGGGTGGGGAGTGGAGAAAATCTTAAAAACAAAACAAAAGGTGAGAAGGGTCTATCTGAATCTATCAAGCCATTTTTATGAAACAAATGTAATGCTGTAAAACACAATGCAGTTTAAGACACTGTAGGAATCGAAAATGTTTTTTGCAGCTACACAGCTTTGGAATGAGATCTTTTCATATCTAGTATGATATGAACCCCCTTTTTACCTTTAGAATGAAAATCATTCAGAGAAGAACTATGGTGATAGGCAGAGCAAGTACAAGATTTTGACATGTGCCAGGTTTCCTATATCTATCTATAAGGTAAAGGTAAAGGTTCCCCTCGCACATATGTGCTAGTTGTTCCTGACTCTAGAGGGAGGTGCTCATCTCCATTTCCAAGCCGAGGAGCCAGTGCTATCCAAAGACATCTCCATGGTCATGTGGCTGGCATGACTAAACGCCGAAGGTGCACGGAATGCTGTTACCTTCCCACCAAAGGTGGTCCCTATTTTTCTACTTGCATTTTTACATGCTTTCGAACTGCTAGGTTGGGAGAAGCTGGGACAAGTAACAGGAGCTCACTCTGTTATGCAGCACTTGGGATTCGAACCATTGAACTGCCAACCTTTCTGATTGACAAGCTCAACGTCTTAGCCACTGAGCCACTGCATCCCCCTATAGGCAACCTCAAAAAAGGCTAAACAAGGTCAGGCTGGATTAGTATTTGAAACAGGGATGACCAGTAAAGTCCAGGATTATTGGGTAAATTGAGATGTTCTCTCTGCTATCCTCCCTCCTCCACCCCCATACAAATCTTACAAGGAAATGTCTATGGAGATTCTCAGTCATCCACATCATGGTTGTCCCAAAGTTGCTTCTTTCAAGAGACAACTGGACTTTCTTGTTTTTCTTTGAAGACACTTTACCCAAGAAGCTTCTTCAGTTCCCTAACATCCAGTCAGAGCTAAAGAAGTTTCTTGGATGAGAAGTGAAATGCCTTCAAAGAAAAACAAGAAAGTCCAGTTGCCTCTTAAAAAGCACCTTTGGGACTTACAAGGCAATGGCATATTCATCCTATTGGCAAGAAATCACCAGGAGTTTAGATTAATTGCAATTCTATACCTTAACTATCATTCGGTTATGACTAAATCCTCTTGCACTGGTAGAATTAAGTTGAAGATCCACAGACCTAGAGGGATTAATGATACTGCCTTTCCATTCATATTCATTGTATATAACTTATAATGTAACTTTCAGATTGATGAGAGATACTGCCTTGGTGAGTTAGACATTAGAGAGAAGTGAGTCTGACTGGAATCCTACATTGATTTAGGCTCACATCAACAAGTTTCTATCAGTGGAACATTGTTCTAGATTTCTCTCTATAGAATAATATCTCCTACTCCATTGTCTTGTTGAAATATCTATGTTACAGGAATTAAGGGGGAAATGGGATTACATTATGGACCCCACCAATATGAAACAGTCTTGTTCTTCAGGGTATTTGCAGTATATGCATATACTAACAATTTCTGCCAGTTTCCAAACATGGCTACCCTGGAGCATTCATAGAATTCTATGGTGTAGCTCTTTGTGCACATAGCAACAAAACTAAAACATAAATGATTTTTAGAAATCAACAGCTCTGATTGTTTTAAAAAGCAAAGGGATAATTAACATAAGTAATAAAAACCAACTTCCAACTACTATAGGAAGGACTAAATTTATACCTTTGGGCTGAATTCTCAGATGTGGTTACCAGACTCTTTTTATAGATTTGGGCTGTGACCTCACCTAGAATTCCTAAGGTAATTCTTAGAAATGGTAGACAGCCATTACATTCCTGGGAGTACAACTAACAAGTAGGTTGGGCTGGGAACATAATACCGAGTCACTAGTGAAGAAAGCCCAACAGCATCTATACTTCTTATGCTGCCTAAAGAACGATCATCTGCCCCTTCCAGTCCTGTCCTCCTTTTACAGGGGGACAACTGAAAGTATTCTAACCTACGGCATCACAGTCTGGATAGAAAAGCAGTGCAAAGATTGGTAAGGAAAGCTGAAAGCATCATAGGGAGCCCACTTCCCCCCTGTCCAGGACATTGCAGAGGTGCGGTGCCTGAGAAGGATCCGGTCGATTGTTCATGATAACATCCATCCTCACCACCACTTGTTTGCTTTGCTGCCCTCTGGCAGGAGGCTCCGCAGTGCCCACTGCAGAACATCCAGATTCGGAAATAGCTTTATTCCCTTCTGCATAAATATGATAAACTCCAAAGCAAGCTTCTTCTATGGGGTCTTTCCTAATGGACTTAGTTGAAGAAAGTGTTGATTGTAATAAGTCTTGTGCTGCTTTAAATATGTTTTTATATTAACGTTTATTGTGGAGGAAGCATCGAAATTTCACTAGGTGTACTCAGTGGGAGTATCCTGAGGGTATTAACCACAGTGACAATAAAGTTCTAGTCAATAAAGACAGGCTGGTGCTTCTTTTGACAAGGTGTTTCTGGTTTTATGAAATAGAGGGCTGGAAAAGGAATAATGAAGTTGGCTATAACTATTGGCACTAAGCAAGGTGTAAGAACTGAAACAAGTGACGTAGGAACCAGTGATCCTATGGTCAGACAAAATTGTGTTAACACTGAGCAGGTAACTGGGAAAAGAAAGGACCGAGGTCCAATGACCTGAAAAAGCATCAAGAAAACCTCATAGATTTCAACCATGGCACTGAGCATTCTCTCTCTATGTTCCATATTCTGCAGTATGCAAAGCTTCTGCAAATATCTATTTCTTTCTGGTCTTCAATAAATAAGTTCTCTAAACTACCTTGAGCCTCTGCAGCTGCTGCTGTTTTGATAACTATCAAATGCAAGGCTAAGTTCCTGGGAGGGTAGAAATTTATTGTGTAGTCTGGCATGAAGATTGACATTGAGTATAAGTAGGGAACTTGTGGATGGATAGCATAAAAACAAGGGACTTAATTGAAGAAGGACTAGTTTCAAGGCTGGTTAAAGAGTGCACTGCAGGACTCATAAAATGGTTGCTGTAAAATAATGGACTGTTTAAAATGGCTGCTGGGGAAAGCACATCCAATCAAAAAAATCCACTTTCCAGAAAGTGAAGCAGTTCCCTAGCATATTTTCTACTATGCCAATGGGAACTTCCAAAGCATCCAAAAGCACTGCTGCAAATTATTATGATGCTAAAAGCGTCTTGCTTTGCAGCATGCCATTTTTAAATTAAAATAATCTTTTTTAACAAGCCAGGCAATAAAAGAAGCCTGGTGGTTACCAAGGGAGATGTTCAGGAATGTATCAGAGCCTGTGAGTCCCATATTTCCTACATTTAGCCTAAATGAAAGGCATCTTTGGAAGAGGATGGTAGAGGAACTGCTGCAGAGTCTTTCCCATGTGCTTTGTGGTTGGATATTTCCTAGAAGGGGTTAAATGAGATCATGATATTATGGTGTTGCTTTGTAGTAGATAAGTTCTATGACAATGAACATTGCCATTGCAACTGAAATTAATGCATCATCTTATTCTTATTGGATGAAAAGAAGATATTAGTTATTTATAGCTGAGTGAGCTGTGACATTTCTGACAATCTTCATAAGATTGTCTTGTTCCAAATTTGTAGCATCCTATTATCAATAGAATGATTGCTGCAATCTCCATCACAAGAAAGGATCTGTGATAAACCAGGCATTTTCTAGTACAAAGATAAATATGCATGTTGGATTAAATAGTGTCACTTGAATGCCCAGATTTACTGCTTCATTAGAAGATGTAATGGATGGAAGGAATAACCTTGAGAAATAGGTGGAAAAATTGATAACCAATGTAATGGTCAGATAAAAGAACTCTAAGTTCAGTCCCGAAGCATATTCTGGGAAACCAGCTCAAAGAAGACCATCCTTAGTTTTCATGGAGTTGAAGGAGTAGAAGGAGAAAGCACATTCAGATTTTCAATATTCTGTTACTATAATAAAAGTAATATTATTGTGCATGACTTGTTTTCTAGCCTGGTCTATTGTGAAATGATGAATTTTACCAATTAAAAACAAGGAACATGTTTAGAAAAAAAATAATTTAGACAATCTGTTCTTTTGATCAGGCGCCTTCTCTCACCATAACAAGTTCTGATCTGGTATCATCTTTACATGGTAATAGAATCAATACATGGGGTTGCCTAAATAAGCAAAATGGGAAATCCTTTATAATGCTTAAATGATAAGCCCTGTTTCTTGGAGACTTAATGAAAGGTAGCTGGCAATCATGGTACCAGTATGGTCTTTATGTGAAGATAGATTGGACTATGACCACAAAGATGCATGAATGTGATACTTTCTTCTGTGGACACATAAGAGTATTATTATTTATAGAAGATCTTAGTTGTTGCAATTCTCAGTGTTTGCTATGTGGTCTGCTAATAGGACAGCTATCATGCTTAGCAATCTTCTGCTTACATCTTGGTCTTGCCTTTTATTTATTATTTCTTTGCCCTGCTCTGAGCAACACCACCTAGCTGCCATTTTAAAGTTCCACAAGGACAGTTGTGTCATGTTGCTCTAGAACAGTGTTTGTCAACATTGGCCGTTTGAAGATGCGTGGACTTTGACTCCCAGTGTTGCTGGCTGTGGAATTCTGGGAGTTGAAGTCCACGTATCTTCAAACGGCCAAGGTTGAGAAACACTGCTCTAGAATCTAAAAATGGAGCACTTGTGGCCCATTAGAAGGTGCTATACTACAACTCCCAGTATCTCTTGTTATTAGCACTACGCTCAAGCATTCTGGGAAAGTAAGGTGATGGTACCATACCATCTGCTGCTACTGCTTGCTTCTACTTCCTGGAAAGCTCATTAAGGGTGTTCTCATAATACTTTTCCTCATACTAGGTCTGGTTATTCCTTCCTGGATAGGATTTGTGGGAAGGAGGATCTTTGTGCTTGATTTTCATGCCACATGATTATTGCTCGTTGGTTTGACCTGGAACTCATTTAGCAACCAGTGTAAGAGTGCAAAGGGGAACAGGAAAGATTCAGAATTTCTGAAATTAGCTGCATTACAATGAAGCATTTTCAGACATTAGCTTCCAATTGTTTTCTTTTTTCTCTTATTAGTAATTTTTGTGTGGGTCTTTTGGGAAACAGAGTTATGCATTAGCATTAATAGGTATATAAATAGCCACAAATTAGTGTCCTATTTTTATTAATTTTCTGCACCTGGAAATCTTCTCAGGAATACAGCAGGAGACTAGGAAATAGTGAATGAAGGAGCATGGTGTAAGAGACAGCATATGTAAAGCCCATTCGTTGCTTTATTTCATTCATTAGCTGACAGGTGAATGGCAGCCAGAGATGGGACATGAGTTTGTTCACTCACATATCATGCAGCAGTTCTGGAAGACCAGTTTTAAAGTTGTTAAATGAAAGAAGAAAATGCAAGGACAATCAAGTGTCATTGGTTCGTTGTTATTTTGGTTCCAATGTTTCTTAGTTCACCCAGGGAAATAGAGTATATTTTTCACTGTCACCCCTAAACAAAGGTAGTATGTCTTCTGCAGACCTGCAATTTTGGTCAGCACAGTAAAAGAAGTAGAAGCTTTCTATTCATCTTGCTATTGCTCCTCGTTTTCATCACATCCACGTTTTTTTCCACACTTTTCCAATTTTCTGGGTTGTGTGTTCTTTTTTTTCTTTTTTTTGCCATAGTGATTGTTGACCTTTCTTAAAGAGCTTAATGCTGATAAAATACAGTAGGTTCACATCTCAAAAGTTAAACTGAATCAGTGAGTGTTTTCCCACAATGCCAAGAACATTAAGAAAAGAAACAGTTTGACGTATCCCCAACAGCTGTGATACAGTGGTGATACATACTGTCTGTCAAGCCCTGAGCTGCAACTTGTCAAGCAATTGCTTACCTGTGCTTTGCTTGGCTGTATGTAATTCAATACAAATGGGAAGCTCCTAGCTTTTTTTTTTTTTTTTAATCCCATTTATATCCCGCCCTTCTCCGAAGACTCAGGGCGGCTTACAACGTGCTCAGCAACAGCCC
>JANHFR010003712.1:19024-34875 GCA_032468015.1 Mimophis mahfalensis
TCTCAGTCCAGGCGAGGAGTGATGGGCAGGGGAGGGCAAGGGAGGGCAGGGGCCAGTCAGTGGTGGGATCAGCCGACAGGGAGCTGCAGCAGAGGGTCAAAAGAGCCACATGTGGCTCCAGAGCCATAGTTTGTAGACCCCTGGCCTATGCTAACTTGGGGTGGTGGTGGTGGTGGAGAATGAATATAGTTCAGAAGTTCCTATCAAAATCAAAGAAATCTTTCATTGTTTCCTTTTTTTCCTAGAATAATAGTCGAAATAATACATTATTTTTGCTAGCAGAAAGAATTTATTTGCTTCTTCTGGGCACATCCATGGGCTTTGCATGCTTTCTTGACAGCAGCCACTTACCTTTCTCTGTCCTCAGCAGTCCAGCAACAAGAACCACAGGAACAGTTGATATCATCAAGTCCAGTCTGGAGTGAGTAGGAGAGTGGGAAGCCTGGGAATTCAGGGATTTCTTGGGGGAAAAAGACAGGAAGGAGGAAATGGAAGAGGATTAAGATCTCCAGAGCAGTTTTCTGCATATGCAAACTCCAGCTTTTTGTGGCTGTGGTTTTCAAAATTCCCAGCCCGGAGGGGCATTTGCGGAGTTTCAGCCACAACACATCTGGGCTTCTGAACTGGGGAAGGTTGTTTTAAATATGGATGAAGCTGGGAAATGAGGGATAGGAAGAAACACGCTTAGGCATTTCTAGTTATAATAGGGAAAACACAAAACGAAAGGATAAGATTATTTCTCACGGGTGACTTTTCATGTGTTTTGTGTATGAAATGAACTGTATTTTCTTAAAAACTCTGTGTTATTTGATAAGGGAACTGTTTGTATGGGGTTTTAACTGTCCGAATTATTTGACCACATTGGCGTTGTTTTGAGCCCCATTCATGTGAAATGCGATAGAATAAGAAAAATAGTAAAACTTCCCAATATAATATAAATGCCCCCCACCCCAGCAACGCTGATGTCATTGGCTAATCCTTTCAACCCGGAAGCGCCTTAAACAGTGCCTCTGACACAAACAGGGTGGGGCTCAGTATAAATCAGCAGGCGCTCTAGTAAAGCGTCTCTCAACCTTGGCAGCTTGAAGATGCATGGACTTCAACTCCCAGAATTCCACAGCCAGCAACGCTATATGACCCCCCACCATCACAATTTTCCAACCTTTTTTGGGATGGGCATTAAGCAAATGTGATGATCACGAAGTGAACATGATAGTCATAAAGTGAACATGGTCATTAAACAAACCCATTGTTCATTATGGGGTGCTTTTTGTTTTTTTGCTTTCCTGCAAAAATGTCACAAATTGCATTTATGTGGCCTCAGAATGCTACAAGGGGTTATAAAGGTACACAAATTGCTGAATGCCCAAAATCCAGTCACATGACTGCAGGGGGAGGAACTTTGAATTTAGGTAGTAAGTCCTTTTTTCAGGGTCTGTTGTAATTTCGAACAGTCACTAAGTGACGTCATAAACAGTCACTAAGTGATGGGTCATACCTATAATAATCTAATCTGGGAATTTGCCATCACACTCTTCGCTTGGTCTTCAGGTTTGCAGTGTGTGTGTGTGTGTGTGTGTTTTAAAATGACGGTTTTAAGTACACAATTCCCATAATGCTTGAAGTTGTGATTGATTTGGCTAAATTTAACTCAGACATCCTTGTAACCATCCTGTAACAGCATTGGATGAAGTAGACTAGTGGCCCCTACAGGTCAGAAAAGCCTGTCCATTTCAGTAAACCAACATTTCTGCTGCCACAAAACTTAACACAACTTCGATTCTCAAACAGCAACTGTAATTTGGCTGCAGGTGGTTGTTGTGGTGATTCTGTCATGCAACTGAATGAATTCATGTTAATCCCGGAGAGAGCCCCTTCCCTGTTGTTCCTAATTGTTGACTGCCTCCCTTGCAGCCTTAGCTGAAAGGAGCCCCTTTAAGTCTTCTGATAGGCCTGCTTTGTTTGGGTGACTTGGTTTGTCTTCATTTTCTTTGCGGTACAGGTTTTAACTGCCTGTGTGAGGAGAAGCAGCCAACTGCAGGAGTCCAGAAGGGAAGCCTAAGGAACAGAGCCATGTCTCACACCAGCATAGCTTCTAGGGAGAGCTTTGTAGAGCGAGCATTCAGAGAATTAGAGCACAGCTCTAGTAAGGGTAGGAGACTGAAACCTAGAAGGCATAAGGGAATTCTGGAGAAGGCAAAATGAACCCTGCATGCTTTGAAAACTATTCATTGGTATTTCTCTTGTAAGTGCACAAGGCTTGGCTTCTGAAAGGATTGCTGAATTACTTCTCCCAACATCCCAGATTGTTAGCTATATGGTTTAGGGCCCCATGCGACCAAGAGGACTCTCAGGGTTTTTTTAAAGGGATTTTTAATTCAAATTTTAAGGGGTTGGAGGGAGGTATCAATCTGTAATGCCTTGACAGACTTAGGGGGAAGTCTGCCGAGGCATGGGTTCGGACCATCTGGCGGGCATGGGGGCGGTCTGGGATTGGGGGAGATTGGGGATCCGGGACAGGGGTTGACCCTTCTGCTGCGCCCTTAAGACATGGCTGTTTGAACAAGCCAGTCTGGCTTGACATGCTATTAATTTTAATGGGGCTTTTAATTCAAATCTTTAAACTTTGTAATTGTTATTATCGAATTTCTATTTAATTTGATTTTAACGTTTTTATTGTATGTTTTTTTAGATTGTAAGAAGCCCTGAGCCCTACGGGAGAAGGGCGACATATAAATTCGATAATAAATAAAAATAAATAAATACTGGGATTTGTAGTTCAGCAACATCTGGAGAGCTGCCCATTGTGTACCCTTGCACAAGTCATCTTTGGCAGCGGTAACTGTACTAAAGTCAACATTATTTTTTAAAGAAAAGCAAAAATGCTTAAGACTTGACCTGATTGATCTAATTTTAAATATAGTGCCTTTTACAAATGGATTTTTGCTAACTTTAAATTTTCTAGTCAAGCTTCATAGATATAGTTTACTTCAAATGGGTATTGGGATGTAATGATGTTTTCTTTTTTCTTTTCTTTTTTCTTATGTATAAAGCAATGCATTTTATAAATAGACATTTCCTAGACAAACTTATATTTTTTATATTTATATGAAAATATATATATATATATTTTAAAAAAACATGAAAGTTTGACAGTGTGGTTTCTTTTTCCTGTACGCATAATCCAATTTACCGAAATAGATGGGCAATTTTTCTGTTACATTATTGTGCTATCAGTATTTTGGAGCACTAACAAAAATGAAGTCTGCTTTATGATATGCATTATTTTTTCCCCTTAGACTTCATGAATGTTTACTACCAGATCCGTTCCAGCCAGTTGGACCGCTCTATCAAGGGGTTGAAGGAGCATTTTCGTAAGAATAGTTCTTCCTCGGGCATCCCGTATTCTCCTGCAGTTCAGAACAAGAGGAAAGACACCCCCACCAAAAAACCAATAAAAAGGCCAGGTTAGTCTGAAATTTCAGATTATAATTTCTGTGTAATTGTCTTGGAAAATCAAAGCCAGGGCATTTTACTTGCCTTTTAATCAGTGTAGTTTGAGGAGAAAAAAAATCACTTTGTTCTAGGGTTAGTATTTGAGGTTATCTGTTTGTAAAGGGTTGCTAGATTGCTTAAATTTCCAAGTAAATCTGGGGATCTTACAAATAATAATAATAATAATAATAACAACAACAACAACAACAACAGGCAAATGGTGGGGGGTAGAAATGTAATTCCTTGCAATAGTGCTGGACCAAGGCTAAAATATCACACCAATTCCACAACAGCACCCTCTTTATCTTTTCCTGTGGTGTCCTTCAAGATTTCCTTAGACCAGGTATCTCTATCCAGGGGCTTAGTTGCAGAATGACTCCTATGCATGACTATTCATAGATTCATAATGGATGTGGCTAATCACAAAGCACTGATTTCACCGACAGGCAGAGCAAGGAAGCTAAATAAATAACTGGATATTAAGTACCCAATTGGAATGAAGTATCTAGGTGACCTTGGCTGGTGCCCAAAAACTATACATGGTCAGGCCTGATTTATATTGGCATTACCAACCACTAGGGCCTACATAGCTTTAGGCAGACAAAACCCAAAATCCACATCTCCAAAGAAATCAGTGGCGATCCTTTTTTGTATTGCGGCCAAGAAAATGGCATGAATCAGCAGAAGTCAAGCTTCACTTGAAAGAGATTTCACTTTTCAGATCCAAAGTCTGAATGCAAGATGGAAATGAAATCTGATCTATGATATAACCAAGTAGCCTATGGAACCAGTAGCTTTCTCATAATCCACATTGTCAGTTGACACAAAGTCTGCTCATTCATTCACTCATTCCGCTCTTCCTTTTAGAATCCTCTCTGCCAAGCTCACTCTTCTCTTCTCTATTCTTCTCTTCACTCCTCCTGCCATGTTGCCCACAGATGTGTACAAACCCCATATCCTCCCCTCTCACCTCAAGTGATTTCATGATTCTCTCCAGCCGTCTTTTACTTTATCTTCCTATCTCAGCCCTGTCTGTATCAGGCCTCTCTCTCATCATTCTGATGATCTAAAGCCATCGTACAGTGGAATCTATTCTCTTTGTAAGACACTTTTCTCTGTAATTAATCATTGGAGCAAGGGATTTAATTTTACTAGCTTCTGAAATGTAACTGTTAACTTTTAATTTATTTTTAGTTAGGCATTTTTTAAAAAAAAAACCAATCTCTTTAGGTCTATTTTTTCTGAGTGTTGATTTTTATTAAGATTCTCTTATCTGTTAGCTACTCTAGGGTAGATCGCTTCATATAATTAATTTAGAGCATAGCTGATAGTTAAATAGGAATGAGAAATATTAGGAAAGGCAATAATTAAAGCCCCATAATAACGTTTTCTCACCTTTGATAAAATGAATTTGCAATATAATGTTTCAGGAGGAATGCCCTGCAGAATGAAACTATGAATTATAGAAGACATAGATGAATAGGGGGTTATAGAACACTCAAGTTAAATGATCAGGCATGGAAACATCATTATTTTGGGAAGTTTTTAAAAAATGTTTCACTACATCATTGACCGTCCATATCACAGGTGTGTCTTATGTGTGTCCTTTCTTCAGCTTCTCTGAATGTATTACTGCATTTTGCAATATATGCAATTTTCAGACTCGTTATACTTCTGCTACCAAAGGGAATGCTTGGCAAACCCTAGTTGGGTACCTCAAAACTACGCCATGCCCTAATTTTTTCCCCGAAAGCTGGCCAGTACTGAGACAAGGAAGAGTGACGAATATTTGTATCTCAGGTGCAGGATGAGAGTAAAGGTTTGTTCTCCAAGCTTGTGGGATGGTTTCTGAACGTTTCGTTACCAGGCTAGGTACCATCTTCAGCGGAGTTTAGGGGATGTCATTGTCACTGTTCTTCTATTTTTAAGGGCTTTGTGTGGTCAGTAGATGACCTGACTCGTCACAAGACCTATTGACCACACGAAGCCCTTATAAACAGATCACTGACACGGATGTCCCCTAAACTCCGCTGAAGATGTTACTCAGCCTGGTAATGAGACATTCAGAAACCAGCCCACAATCTCAGAGAATGAACCTTCCCCCTCACAAGGAAAGAAGGTTGGGGCTAAAATCTTCTACAATAATCAATTTCACGTATGGGCATCTTTTTTAATGTATCAAATGCTCCCCACTTCCTGCCATACCTGTAGACAAATTTATAGAGCTAAACGTTTTTCCTCCTTTCTCCCAACGACCTCCAGCTGAAATGACAAGTACTATCAGAAAGGGGCATACTAATTCCTCTGGTTTGTAATACAGTAGATTCACTGAATTCTGCTTTTGACATTTCCAGCCAGGGAAACATTGCATGCATGAAGTGGAGGGCCAGTTCAGTGGACGATTTTAGGACTAATTCACACATTTTTAAAAAATTGTCAGATGTAGTAAGCCACTTGCCTATAACACCTATAATGAAACAATTGCTTCAATATGCTGGGCAAGCTAGGTCTGGTAGCATTTCGAATTGATCTGTCAGGAAGGATAACTATATCTAAAAGAGCCCGACAGCAAAGCAGTCTGACAAAATAATGGAAGATAATTGTGCCTTCATAATTCTTTGGCAGGTAAGAAATCTGTTTTCCCAGAAATGATTCAGCTCTCGAGGGCAGTTCTAGCGGGGAAATTCTAATGTCTGTCAAATTGTCGTTATTGGTTTCTTTTGTTGGAATGCAATCATCCCTTATTTTGTCTTCTACCCATTCTTGAATGATAGGCAAGGAAACAACTCTTCCATTTTCTGTAAATGTTAAATCCCATCCTCCCAGTCAGTTTTCAACTTCTGAGTTCTGTTCCATAGTTTTAATAGTAGTGTACCATAAAGCAAACAAGATAAACTGACCCCCTATAAAGCTGTGCTGCAGAAAAATAAGATTCCAGTATGCAAGTGAAATATTCCCACCAAAAGATAACTGGATTTTCGGAGAGCTTGCCTTTGATATCAACTGTTGCATATTTAAGATTATAGTTGCCCATGCTTGTAATCAAAGTGCAAACAAGACATTTTTTAAAAAAAATTTTAATCCTATTTATATGCCGCCCTTCTCCGGAGACTCAGGGCGGCTTACAATCTGTGAAGCACAAATCAATGTGCTTAGCAATAATATAAGGAAACTTCCCTTTAAAGAAAGTGTTTAATGTAAAGAAATTGTAAATTACGTTCAATAATTGCAACTTGAAGATCAGTTAGTTAAAAAACCAAACTAAACCAAAACTCTGATTTGTCAGAATTAAAACTAACACCTCCAACCCCAGGCAGAGAAAAGTTATTGCATCCGAATGATTTCTGTACAGAAACCTCTGTGGATCCATTCTTAAAAGATGTTTCTTCCCCCAGAGAAGTCCAGTTTAGTCCTCCTTTCTAGGCTGGCTACTTGTCATCTGCCTGTTCCAATTTTACCTTCCTGCTGGTGAACGCTAACTAATCTTCTGCACAAAAATCATTGAATGCTTCCAGGATGCTTGCGTGACAGTAGTTTTCTGAGGACAGCTGGGGTAAGATGAGAAGCAACAGCTTGTTCCTCCTCTCCTGTTTGATCCCTGCGCCTACCTTGAATGTGATGCCTTCATTAGTAACCACCATGCTATCCCACTTGGTTCAAAAGTGCCTAATCAAGAGAAATAAATCTACCGTAGAACAAAGGCATTTGACTTCCAATAGAACCCATCAAGGCATAATTAGGATGCTAAGTACTCTGCTCTTCAGTAGCACAGAATTAATACCCAGCAGCATTTAGTGTGCCTGGAGATAAACATGGTTAATTGTTCTTATGCAAATTGGAGGAGGATGCTAAGACATGAAGGGTCCTTATCTGTGGAGAGCATGGAGGGCTAACACTGCAGCCTTGCATTGGGATTAGCTCATGCTGCTGCTGGCTGCATACATAATAGCTAAACTTGTATTGAGGTTACCAACAAAAAAGGAAGTTTTTCAGTTAGGGGGAAAATAAAGATAGGTGCTCCTTAATTGATTGATTGATTGATTGATTGATTGATTGAACTTCTATACCGCCCTTCTCCCAAAGGGACTCAGGGCAGTCACAATAAAACACAAATAGTACAAACATTAAAAATAAATTAGATAGGAAGTTCAATAATAGACAGACATTAATGTGCCATCAGTCACCTAGAAGAACACTAGGCATGCTTTTATTAATACAAACAATCTCATAATTTATTGCAAATCTTAATCTTTTTGACATAATTTATTGCAATCTTTTTGACTTTGTAAGTCCTTTGTAAAGAAAGCCCAATGTTTGGAGCATTGTTTGAAATAGTCTAAATATAATACCTATGAATTGCGATCTTCAGTTTAAGATACTTTAAAAAGAATTCTTTAGGATTCTCGTCAGAAAATAACATTTAATGAGGCACAAGTTCAACATAGATGTCACATAATTTTCTTCCTATTATAAATCAGTTTCAAGGACGTTAACTAACATCATATTCATGCCCTATTGGTAACTTTGTTGGAGATACTTCCTTCTCCCTATTTTGTGTATTTTGTTTTATTATCCGGACACTCCGTATTATATTCTGATTTGTCTTCATATCATATAAATCTTTCACCTTTTGCACATTACCCTAAATAGATGAAATGTGTGAATTGAGTTAAGATAGCACATTTTGGAAGCTATGTTTGCTTTTTTAAAAATTTATTTATTTTGACACCAAATATTTTCAGTTTCTATGTAGCATATTCCACTTGAACCAGATGTCGGGTAGCAGTGAGGAGATTCCTCATGCCGCTCCTATATCATATATATGTATACTGTAGTGTCTCTTTACTGTCAGGATGTTGGGATTGTCTTGTTTGGTTGTGTTTTGGCAGAAGTGCAATTTTTTTTTTTTCATTATGTGTTTAAAAATATTCTCTGCTCCCATTAAATATTTTTTAAAGAATTTTTTTTAAAATCTTTCTGGTTTGTTCAATTTTGGGAGGTTGTATCTACAATAGTTTTCTATGAAATAGCAACTGCAGCCCAGAGAAATATATGGCATTTCTGTATTCCAGCCTGTGCTCTGCTTCCATTATTTATTTTGTTGCATGTTTACTAATACTTCTCATGTTAAACAAGATTTATTTATAGAGCAACATGTTAATACTTTCTCTTTTGTGCTTTTTTCAGTGTTTCTAAGTTGCAACATCCTGCTTCGGCCAGTTTAATGCTCTCTTATTATTATTATTTTTTTAATATTTATTTTGGTGTAATTGAACTTTTGAATAAATGAAGATCGAAGTCCTGGGTTGGGGAGGAAAACAGCTTAACCTTTTTGTCCCTTTTTTAGTTTTTATTGCTAGAAAAGAGGGTGAGATGTGAAGTGGCCTGTTAAATTAGTTTCTGTCGAGTGTTTGGCTTCTCTCGGTGCTTGCCCTGTTTTGTACAGATCAAGCTGTCTCTTTAAATTCTCTTTATCATGCTCTATCCATGCTGAGAATCCTGCTCTATCCATGCTGAGAATGCTCAGGAATCACACCAGCTTTATTTCTTGGGTCAATTGTTTCTGGGAGAAGGGAATGGATTTTTTGTGTGTGTGCGACCTTGAAAGTCAACTTTCATTGAGGAATCCAGTAAAATGCTATGAAATCTCAGCTCTGTTAATAATTATTTGCTTAGAAAATGAATATTTCGAGCCTTTCCATTTATGGTGTATAAAGCCTAAAAGATAGGCAGTTTCTTCTAAACTGATTCAACATCAACTAGAGAGGGTGATTGGCCTCTGTACTTCCCTGTCAATTATATGTAAACATTGAAAACATTACCAGGTTCTTCTCTCATAATAATTGAAGTTAAAATGGGGAAGGGGATCCTAGCGTACAGGGTAGCCTTGCCTAATCTGAGGCCTAATGCAATTAGTTGACTTCCTCTTCATGCATACACAGCCATTCTTTGGAATGAGGAGTCTGTGCTTGTGCTCTCAAACATCAGCCACGATAAGTCACTGACAAGGGGCTTCACCAACAGCAAACCAGATGCCACAAGATGCCTGCAGAGTACCCTTTAAAAAAAAAAAAAAAGCATCTACTTTATTTTCCTCTGGGATTCAAAGTGATGAATAAGTTAATCAAAACAATTATATCCACAAAATAAATGAAAAAAAGCAACCCAACAACGAATAAAATGGCTACTGTAAAACATGCAGTATAATTGACAACCAACATCTACAAAATCAGCAACAAGCCAAAGTTAACCCTGGGGTAAATTTGCCTTCTCAGTCACCCCCAGAAGCTTCCCTAGACAGCAACATCTGACCAACTTAAGAGATGGAGAAGGCATGCCCTCTCCAGTGGAAGCAGAGCAAGTGGAAAGTCTCCGTTCACGGTAACCACATGCTTCATGTCTGTAGTTAGAGGACTGACTCTGACAGTGCTGCCCACAGCAGCCTGCTGAGGATCCACTATACAGATAACAATTTTTCAAGGTCAGTTGCTGCCCCAAGAGGGCCTCGATCCAGACAGCAAGATTTATTTATTTGTGCATTATTTTGTAACACTTCTATATGTGTATTACTAAAATCCTTGAGATATTTGTATATAAGGTGACATCCAGCTAGCCCTGACTGATCGCAAGAAAGTTAACTAAGCAGGGTTATACCGGGATGGACGACTGCCAGGAAGTCCTAAGGCTGTAAATGGGAAATTGGAAATAATATCCTAGTGGAAGACAGGGTCAAAGCATTTCTGTGTTCTTGCTAAAAGAAACCCCAAAGCTACATGTACATGTCCAGGTACTCTCCAGAAGTTGAGTTGGACTGATGGAAGCAAGCCGTGATGTACCTCACACACACACACACACACACACACACACACACACACACACACACACATCTCTGAAGCACATTAAAACAATATTTACAACCGTATTTTAGATGCCCTGATTCAGAGGTGGTATTCAACCAGTTCTGACAGGTTCTAGAGAACCGGTAGCGATAATTTTGACTGGTTCAGAAAACAGGCAAAGAGCACCTTTGATTGGCTGACAGCATAGCCACACCCACTAAGCCATGCCCAGAGAACCGGTAGTAAAAAAAATATGAATCCTACCACTGCCCTGATTGTTAATGCCTTTATCATGAAATTGTCATACAGCTGTTCAATGGCAAATCAGGATTCAAATATGACTGCTGGAATAATTGTTCTTTGCTTTCATCCTTCCCAAGCTATACAGTATCATAGATAGTTGAACATGAGGATTTCAGTGGCTTGGACAACATTTCAAACCAAGTTCATACTGAAAAACTCTTCAACAATCTCTCAAACGAAATCAGCAATTACATTAAAAGGGCACACAGCAAGAGAGTTCTGGCACACCTATATCCATACCGACAGATGCACTCTGGAGCATTCTCACGGTTGGCTAGGGCGCTGACCCTTGATTTGGAGAACCAGGTGCTGGTGGAGGATTGCTTGGTGTTTTTGTTTCTCATTCACTGCCAAGGTCTCTTGTCTCTCCTTTCTTATGGTTCTGGTGACAGGCACGATCCGTAAGGCTCAGAACCTTCTGAAACAATATTCTCAGCAGTGTCTAGATGGGAAAAAGGGGGCCTCTAACCTCATTCCTATAGAAGGTAATCACTTCTTTCTCTTTTTCTCACTCTTGGGTTCTAACTTGGGTTTTGGGTTTCTGTATGCAAGGCTTCTGTTAGCCGTTAGCCTCCACTGATGTCTTCTGGTGACACTAGAAATAACAGAGCTCGTTTAAGAATCAAAAAGCAAGAACAAAAGTGATGAATATAAAAGCAAGTGTTTATACAGCTTGAATGCTTGTTGACTCATCTAAATTTAGGGATACTGATTCTGTGATGCAGTTTGATTGGCTAACAGAAGTTCCATGGTCGCTTGGGGACCTTTTCCTTCACATCCTGTCCTTGTATACTTCATTTACAAAGGTAGTAGCCCTTTCAACCTTGATTAGATCAAGATTGTTCAACTGAGGTGCAGCTTTGTGCCATCCCTTCCTCCTCCTAGGGCACCCACGTTGAAATAAAGCCAACAGTCATTGAAAATTGTGGTTGCACTTGCTTTTTCTCTTTCGAGGCTGCATTGCGTCCTGACTTTATCCCCCTTGAAACTGCTACTACTTGCTGTAGTGTTCCAGCATAGGGTAGTAGGTTGTGTTATCAGGAATTTTTTTTTCCCTAAATGTCTGACGAACCAATAAAACTCAAAGGACAAACCCTGGTGCTGTGATGGCCCTGGATAAACTGCTCCTTCCTTTAATGCCCGCTGACATCTCACTAGGTCATGAGCATGATTTGCGAGCTAAGCATCTTTCCGATTCCTTGGTTGACAAGCATGGGTCAGTTGCTGGTAAGTACCATATGAAACATTAAGGCTGACTAATTTGACTTCTTTCCCTTTTTTTTTTAAATTTAGCATTTCTTGCAACGATCTCTTAGAATGCTTCCAAGAAAATGTTTCCCAGAATTTGAATGGCTGAAATATGTTCAGATGTAGAGGACTTGTGTTGATTACTGTGCTGATTCTTAATTGATGTAAGATGCAAAGTAAGATTTAATAGGGCGGTATTGGAAGGCACGGAAGCAGATCCATTGACTGTAGGAGTTTGTCTCCTTTGCCACTCTTATTCTCACCTCCATCCCAGCTTAAAGTTGCTGCGTCAGACCACTATTACGGGATTCTTTGCTCACCCCTTCCTGCCTATTTTCAAATCTTGGTAATTAATCTTTCCCCCTCTCTATTCTGTTGGAATGCATTTCTATACACCTATCGTAGGCTTGTTCCATATATTTAAGTAATGGATAGATGCGCAGGTCCTCTTGGCATGGGAAATTGAGCAGATTGTGTTTCATTACACAGAGTCAGAAGGAACATATAAAAAGTAAAATAAAATACCTTCATTCTGCTAGCTCTTTCATCTTACAAAAAGCCCTTAATTTGATAAGGAACATTTCTTAGGTTTCCCCCTCTGTTAATAGAATATACGTTGTTTATGGCATGGGTATGTGTAACGGCAAAATAGATGTCTCTTCTTTCCCTGTACATCATGAAGGATATCACTGCAATCATTCAGTGCAGCAGGTAGCATGTTGTAAATCTATACCTGCATAGTCAGTGCTATGCATTTTAGTGTCCAGCAGAAAGTAAGCGATGCATTCACAGGACCAATAGGTACCATTCTCAAGCAAGATTCTTAAAAAATCTTATTTTGGCATTAAATGGAAATGTATCCTTGTCTCTGTCCCAGAATTCTGACATTGCAACCTCATTATATTAAAAGATAATTATGAAAGCCCCATTCTTAATTCTAGCATTGGATAAAACCAGTTGTCCTTTAGTTCAAAATATAATGGAGAAGTGTGATCCTCATTCCAAGCATGTATTGCTTTTTCTGGACTAGGCCACTTGAAATAGAAGAAGGGAGAATAGGGAGGAAAGTAAACTCATCTTGCATAGAGCTAGAAAGAAGAAAAGAGAATAAGACAAAATGTTTTTCAGAACACACACAGTTTTCCCAGGGTGGAACATTCATCAAATGCTGCCTAAGCAGTTTGCTGTGATACAGCTGGGTAAAAAATGCATCATTGGGTGAGATTAGTTGTTGCTGGATACGGGATGAGAAAACATCAGCAATCAAACAAGTGAAGCAGAAGAATCAGATGGTGGAACTGTTAAAGCATGATATATCAACTTATTTAATGAATGAATTCTAGGGGAAATAATATTTCCGAATGCTTCTATGATTTCATTAGTTATTAATAATAAATTATTAAAAGTTCTAGACATTCTTTTAAGCATATTAATTATTTCCTTTGAAACCACTTCTTTTGATGGAAGATCATAGGAGCACTTTGGAGACATACCAAATTCCTGTAGCATGAATAGTTTTAAAAGAATAATTCTCTTTCTAGCTATGGTATGGTTTTATTCCTGGACCAAAGATTGGGGTATGTTATTTTAGACAGTAAAACCATATCTGAACCTACTCTGTTGAAAGTATTGCATTGTTCATTTAAGAAATTAGAAATTTGATAACTTAGCACTGCTCTGATATGCAGATAGTTTACAAATGATAAATATTAAATGAATGATAATTGATTCCTCTTAATTGTTGCAAATTAATGCCAAAATCCCTAGTCAGAAATATATAAGGAGCTCTGCAGGTTTTAGCAAAAATCTATTGTAAAGGCACCAATTATCAGTATTTTAAAGTAATTAAAGAATGTGTAAGAGAAAGATGTTGAACAATTCACAATTGGTCTTTCTTCTACATACGTACATACATCTTAGAAGTTTTACCTTGTTGATAAATAGATGGAATATCCAATATCCATTATATGTATCTAAGGTAGATGTGCTTACTTGGCAGCTTTACCTTGTGATAAATGGCTGCAACTCTTACACAATTGGTATACTTTAGTTTTCATATTCTGCTATGTTTGACTATTCTGTATTTATCCGTATGTTTATATATCAGCTAAAAGAAACTATCATCTTACGTTCTTTTACAACCCCCATAGGGAGAGATGACATGTTGGACATGGAGATCGATGCGTACATCCATTGTGTGAGTGCCTTCATAAAACTGGCCCAAAGTGAGTACCAGCTACTAACCGAAATCATCCCGGAGCATCACCAGAAGAAGACATTTGATTCCCTTATTCAGGTCTCTTCAAAACAGAGCATGCCCTTCCTTCAGTGATAGTTCAAAATCCCATATTCACTTCTCTAACTCAACCAATATTTGCTTTTCTATAGGAGTCTTTAGACAACTTGATGATTGAGGGAGACAACATTGTATCTGCAGCCCGGAAGGCCATTATGCGTCACGATTACTCAGCTGTGCTGACTATTTTCCCCATCCTAAGGCACTTAAAGCAGACAAAGCCAGAATTTGATCAGGTTTTGCAGGTAATTGGTTAGCAATGAAACTAGAACCTGCTAGATCACATAAACTCAGAATTCAGTGTCTAGTTTTTCATGGCAGAATAGCAATGATTGCAAACAGCTAGGAACTATAGGAGTTTGATTGGCAACTCGCAGGTCCAAAGTGAAATGAAAAGAGTAATAGATACCAAATGCAGATGTTGAGATGGGAGGGTATAGAAAACAAATCAATAATAAATGTACGCTTTGGACTAGTAAGCAGAACTCAGGTAAGGACTAGTAAGCAGAACTCAGGTAAGGACTAGTAAGCAGAACTCAGGTAAGGACTAGTAAGCAGAACTCAAAGGAAACAGTTCACAGAAAGCAGGAGCCAAACTAAGCAAAAACGGGTCGGTGACCACTGCTTCTACCTGCTGTTCCTGTTTTATTAGGAGCCACAAGTCTAGGAGGAATCCCAAATTGCAGACCTGCTCCTTGACGGTTTCATTTCATTCAGAGTTCTGGAACCAGAGAGCTTCTAAAGAAATAATGGTTGCTGTAACTGGGTAGGTCTAGTCTGAGGAAAAGAAGGAGTTGGGGTGACATGACAGCAGTGTTCCAGTATCTCAGGGGCTGGGAGGGAGGGAGTCAAGCTATTCTCCAAAGCACCGGAGGGTAGCACAAGAAGCAATAGATGGAAACTAATCAAGAGAGGAGCAACTTAGAACTAAGGAGAAATTTCCTGACAGTTGAAACAATTAATGAGTGGAACAGCTTGCCTCCAGAAGTTGCGAATGCTCCAACACTGGAAGTTTTTAAGAAGAGATTGGATAACCATTTGTCTGAAGTGGTGTAATGTTTCCTGCCTAAGCAGGGGGTTGGACTAGAAGACCTCCAGGCCCCTTCCGACTCTGTGATTCTAAATGTTCTCTTCTGAATAGTATCTTCCTCTTGCTAAGATTACTCTGTTCTGCTTCGTCCTGTCCCTCACAGCCTTCTCAAGCACCAGGTCAGGACCTCCACTGCATCTCTTACTTGGCACAGGATAGAGATATACAGTATCATTAGGTTTCATTCAATATCAATATTAATAAAATTAATGAGTGGCCCGCATACAGTATAAAACGGACCTTATGTGATCAACTGATGTTTTTTAAACCTGTCAGTAAGAAAAGAGTCTCCAAGTCTCCAAGCAGTGGTTCACAGCAAAGGTGGTCGTACGCCGATCTTATTCTTAATCTCATTCAGCCTGACCAAATGCAAAGGCGGAAACTGGAAATAGGGTACCTCTGAAAAGACTCACTAGTGTGAAATGCATAGCCATATATTACAAGAAACAAAAAGGAAAATAATTTCTATCTATATAGTGGAACTACATCAAGATGGGCTTTCGTAAGGATAGAAAATGTTAAATTGCATTGCAGGAGCAGGGAAATTGGCATGAGGAATAGTGATGGTATGCTTCCTTCT
>JANHFR010003712.1:100202-112438 GCA_032468015.1 Mimophis mahfalensis
GAATATCCGAACTGTGGCCTGCCATGATGTTCAGCTATGGGTGGAACATTCTTTGTTACCATTTGTCATCTGAACAGCAAGTTTGGAACTTAATTTCAGGTAAAAGTCTAGGAAATGATAGTGTACAGGTGTATATTTGAATACTATACTGTTAGACAAGGTCTATGCTTCTTTGACACCTAAGAGAAGAGTAAAACCAATATTTTCTTCAGTGGCAACAAATTGTTATTGTTTTGCCTCAGGGCTCTGACCTAAACTCAAAATTAGAGGAAGATGAACTACTGGATGGGAACTGCTTTCCCTAAGGCAAGTGCTGAATTTTGGCTAGTTGGATGGGGCACTTAATTTACCTCCTGATGCCACTTGGAACTTTCCATACCTCCAGATGATAGTCACTTGGAATTTTCCATACTGCTGTCCTTCAACATTTCCATGGAGATACCTGTTATGGGTGCCATCAGAATATCTTAATTGCCTTGATGTCTTAGAACACCTTGAATTTATTGGGGGGGGTTTTATTTCAGGAGACAAAGGTATACATCAAATCATTATTTTTCTTAATTTATATTGGCTAGAAGGAAATCTTGTGATAAAAAGTTGAAAGTTTGTAAAATGGATGAGATCCTTTATAATTGTTTTGGGCAGTACTCTTATATCACATTTTCTATTAGGTCAGATTTAAAGATATTGATAACGTATTTAAACCATGCTTCCCGTAGCTTGACTATTTTTCATACATATTCACATAACTTGGATCTGTTTGGAATACAATAATTTTTCACACACTGCTACAATATTATGAATCTGGATCCACAGAATGCCAGTTGGATTCATCTTACATGTGATTTCTTATTTTGAAGTGTTCCTGGCAGGTGCTTGTAATGAAAGTTCTTCTATAACCTTCTTAAGATCATTTCATAACTGCTTTAATAAAAAGAAAGTTAATTTTAGTTTTTAGTCATTCCTCCTTATAAGCAAAAATTCCTGAGGCTTAACACCACGGCACCAAATGAGGAAGTATTTTATTTTATTTCATTTTATTTTATTATTTTATTTATTTATTTTTTATGCTGCCCGTTTCCCTTGTAAAGTGACCAGTTTTTCACTCTTTATATCTAACACTGTGAAGTACTTGGTCTTATTTCACACAGTTGCAGCTAGTTCCTAAACCAAACCCTCTAATGTTTAAGACAAATCTTCACAGGCTGTTGTGAGATTTCTCTTAGAAAAGCTTGTTGATGTCTTAATACCACGTTCATCTTCAGCCAATCTTGAAATTTTAGGTTAGCAAAAGGCTAACCAAGGCTTCATCTTAAATGGAATTGATTTGCATAATGTTATTAATAAACATGCTTCAACACTGAAATAACTCCAGGCAATGAATTAATGGAGGTACAAAATTTATCAGGGAGAGAGGCTCTTGCTTCTTCTTGCCGAAACTTCAATTCACATGCAATTCCATTACTGGAAAAGCCAGGTGCCTCTTCAATTATTGCCTGTACCACACCTTATGGTTCCAGTGCTTTGTATAATGCAGATTGTGGAGAAGGGGTTTTCTCCTAATAGACATGTTTGAATGTACATATCTATAGATTTCTTTCACATGACCAAACTGTTCCTGAAGATATCACACTCATTTTGAACATCGATTTTGTTCATTACACAGAAAAAGGGAATGCTAGCAACACACTTGCAGTAGTTCTTCACAGTGTTGGTCATGCTAGACTGGATTTAAATTGTCTTCACAATTTCCTACCGGTTGTGCTTTTCAGTCATGTGGAAAAAAAAGAAAATTTAGTGCTAACAAGCAATCTTTTGCCACATGTCCTAACCAAAGCAAGACTGCAAGGAATATAAAGAAAATCAGCCTAATATGATCTGTGCTTTCTAAAAGCACAGTTCTAAAAAATCAGTTCTTTTTGGAAGAAGAAAGGGGGAGTCATTTATTTGGACCTGACTGGACTTGGGCAAAATGCATTGAATCAGAAGTAGATCCAACCCTGTTAATTTTCTTGCATTGCAGACATGGATCTACAATGCTGTTAACAACTAAATGATGAACCTTGCATACGATCACAGGTCGATGGATCAAAGTAGAGCCCAAAGCCAGGATGCAGAGACAATCTTCATCAACCAAGAAGTAGCTTTATTTACAGATATCTACATAGGCCACGAGGTAGCTGTATGTACAGAAGCGAAACTGAAAGTTGTACAAGCAGAGAAGACACTAGGAACACGAGGCATGGTTGCCTCTCATATTTATAGTGTAACCAGTAATGATGATTGACACATCACATGAGTGTCTCACTGTTGGGAGTTGGGCTTGCACCTGCCTTGCACCAGACTCCCTGTCTCTAAGTTGTTAGTGTGGTGTGGCCTAAAACCTTGTCGGCCATTTTAACTGCACTTTATAACATACAGATATTATTGTTTAATATGGGAATGCAAAAAAACTAACAAACCCTCTTTCATAAATCCAGGTTGGGAACAATCAAATTATGTATATAAAATATATGGGATCCACTCATTCTAGTACTCTATAGGCAATCACCATCTTCATTTCCTATTAAACATTTCTAGCTTTGAGACACTGTAAATTTCTTGAAAACACAAGAAGCAAAATTAAAGAAGACAGATGGAACAAAAAGTACATGCCCTAAAAAGTTATCAAATGAAAACCATGACATAGTTCTCTACACTATCTACCCCTATTTCCAACAACAACAACAATAACAACAACAACAACAACAACAACAATCATCATCATCATCATTATCATCATCAGTATTATTGTTTGGTATAAGATAATGGTAATCACTGCCAATACAGCATGTAGGGAGTTTTATGGAAGCTTCATGTTGAAATATATACATCAAACTAAACACAATATGATTTTATTTGATCTTAATATACAATATGCTCTCTGAACTCAGGGCAGGAGGGGCGGCAGAAGAGACGGCAAGAGGAGCCCCATCTCACTCCATGCACCCCAATGAAAGGAAATAGCAGTCTGGCTGCTTCCCTTCCCCACCCTCTCTGGCACTGGAAGCCAACTGACAGGCACAGGGTCAGTCACCCATTCTTTCCCCCACCCTCTCTCCCTCCCTAGCTGCCTGAGATCAGCAGGCCAGATGTGCCACCGCCACCTGGGAGGAGAAGAATATGAGAAATGGGCTTCCTCACAGTGCCACCTCTCCCTCTTCTCCTTCCCGGCAGCAGCAGCACATCTGGCTCACCAAATCTGGCCTGCTAGTCTCAGGTGGCAGTGGCTCTGACCGAATCCTGGCCAGCAATGTTGCAGGCAACAACCATCCATGCCAATCCTGCTTCACGGCCGCACAGACATAGCCCACACCGGCCACTGCTCGGAGCTCCGGCACCGGTCCCCCTCCCCCAGTCCCAGGTTGACAGGTTGCCAATCCCCACATTGCCCGACCTGCGTGTTTGCTCAGTAGGAATTTGGGGACTAGCCAGGCCAGCTGAATGTGCACAAAACATTGCACTGGAGACCGGGGCTTGGTGGGTTGAGTTCAGCTGGCTTCACGTGGGTGAGGAGGCACTGTGAGAGAATCCATTTCTCATGTTGGCCAGGTGGAGACCGTGTGTGTATGTGTGTGTGTGTGTGAGAGAGAGAGAGAGAGAGAGAGAGAGAGGTGAGGCAGAGAGGAAACCCTTTCAAACAGCATTGCTGCAATTCTTGTTACTCCCCTCCACTTTTTTTTCTCTCTCGCTCTCTCATTCTCTCTCTCTCTCTCTCTCTCGCACACACACACACACATACACACACACACAGAGACATTTCATTGCTTGAAAGGGACAGGCTGTGCCTTGCTTGTACTATAAGCATGCACTTCCCACAATCTTGCCTGCCTTTTCATCCTTTCCTCAAGCAGCATCACCCAGGTAGAGGCAGGGGAGCGCTAATTCTAAGGGGCTGCATGGCTTTCTGCCTCATCATAGCAACAGCCTGAGCAATGCCCAAGCTCCAGGCCTGGTGGAGCACAAACGGTGGTCACTGCCTGCTCTGCAGCCACAAGGTGAGCTGCAGAAGAGAGGGGCCCTTGGCTGCAAGGTTACCTGGTGCCATGGGCAGGGATAGATTGACAAGAGTGTGCCGGAAGATCTCCAGGCACCTGAAGTGACAGAACTCCCAGCCCTCGCTGACTCAACTGATCCATGGGGCACAGTTAAGGGGCCGAGCAGCCATGAGGTGACTGGGGAAGGGAAGGGCTGCCTCCTGTACTGGCCATGCCCTACACTTCACTAGGGTTTGTTTTGGGGGGTAGGGCGTATATTAGTCCCACTCCCAAAAAAATCAGGCTAGGGCTTATTTTCAGGGTAGGTTGTATTTTCAGGGAAACACAGTATTAGATTTAAACTTTCTCAGAATATCAATTTGGCATCTGGACACAAAACATACTTTATTATCTTAGATGGATGAACCTTTTCAGTCACAGAACTAGCCCAATGATAGTGACTTCTGCCTTGGAAAAAACTGCTTTAGATTACCATGATGCATAGTAGATGGGGTTTCTCTTGAAGGAATTGGGAGGTTTCAGATAGTAACAACATGGCACCTACATTGTTTTCTACCACATGAAACCTGCCTTGTATTTAACCTCTTTGGTTACTTGTGGTCTCCCAAATAAAAATTCCAGGTGCTGGTGTTGAATATAGAAAGCCCCACACAATCCAT
The DNA here is from genome assembly GCA_032468015.1 of Mimophis mahfalensis. Classification (NCBI taxonomy): domain Eukaryota; kingdom Metazoa; phylum Chordata; class Lepidosauria; order Squamata; genus Mimophis; species Mimophis mahfalensis. The sequence goes on from JANHFR010003712.1 coordinate 104,899, forward strand.
GAACATTGCTCTTTCTGTCCCATCAGTCATGGAAGTTTTTATCCAAGTGTTTCTTCTCTTATAATACTCACATGTCCTTAATTCATTAGTTACCCTAGTTGTAGAAAGCCATCTTAAGGAGTATTTACTTGGTACCTGGTACACAGAGTTTAAAATACAAATTTCAGTTAATCAGCTCAGGTGGTTTTGGTAAACTGTCAAAAGATTATATCCAGATATGTCAGTATATGTATTTCCTAATTGATGGGTTCAGGGCCATAGCAAGAGCATTTAGAACTTATATATCACCCCATAGTGCTTTACAGCATTCTCTACACAGTTTATAATGTTAGCATTATTTGCATATTGTCCCCAATAATCTGGGTCCTCATTTTACTCACCTCAAAAGGATGAAAGGCTGAGTCTACCTTAATCCCCATTGGCTCCAGGCTGTGGGCAGAGTTTGCCATTCTAACCACTGTTCCACCAGGCAATAGCAAGCTGACTTCCAAGCCCCAATTGATTAGGTGCCCTAATTTGCGTAGGATAGCATAAACATCCTTGAGCAGAGTATACCAAAATTAATCACTACTGTCCTTTTAATTGGCATGAAATGCTGTATGTGGCCAGGCATGACTGGGTCTAATTACTCTTTCCTTCCCTTATTAAAAAGCATGATGTGAAAGTCTCAGGTAATCAAGGCCATGATGACGAGCAAAGGCCAATAACTATGGATCCATGTGATGTAGATCAGGGCATAAAAACATTTGTGACTTGGAATGTAAGAGGGCTAAATATCAAAGTGACATTTCATTAACAAATGAAATGAAAGAATGAAAGAATATTGTGTGTATACAGTGTGAAACTAAAAGGAAAGAGAAGGTTGCAATAGACCCAAATGAAAATTGAATGATTTTTATCGAAATGGAGTTGATTTATACATGAAAGGAAGCAAGAGCAGGCTTAATTAGGAATGAAGGTGAAAAAATATATAAATTGTTGGGGGTTGCATATAAAAATAGGAATCCGTAGAATGGTGACAGTTGCAAATTAAATTCCAGTGAATGGTGATTATAGAAGAACTGGAGAACCATCTTGGGAGAAATAATACAGCATTCTGAATGAATGGTATCTGGGTGAAAACATTATTATCTTAAGTGACATGAATAGCTGGTAGGAGTGCGAATGCAAATAACATGACTGTGCCTTTCAGAAACCCAAGAAAGAATGAGAATGGGAATCTATGGTTACCTGCTTTTTTAAAACATGCCTGTTTTAAGTACAAAATGATTCATACATATGCATGTCAAAAGAATAAATCTAAATCTAAAGGCATGACTAATTGGATCATTTCCAAAGAAAGAATGAATAAAGTATGTGAGCAAAATGAAGCCCTTAAGTCCTGCTATCCTGAGTCATTGTGGTTGGGAGAATGGAGCATTCCTGAGAGAGATGAGCAAAAAGAACTGGGAGTGCATGCCAGTATATTCTCCAGGTAGAGTCAACCACGTAAAGAAGGTCAATCCAACAGCCCATTAAAACAAGCGAGCACCACTATCAGACAGCAGCAATATATACTGGAATTGGATGGTCATTTGAATGACAACAGCAAAGGCAAGAACAAACAACTTTCATATTTTATCTTTTAAAAAACCTGGATAGATAACAAGATAAGGTGAAGACGATACAGTGTTGGATGATGTTCTTGATGTAGCTTGGAATCTTGCTGCTGGTTGACCAATGCAGAAAAAAAGAGAAAGAAACATTTATAAAATTGCAAAAGCCACTCTCAAAGCCCGCCCCGCCCCCCACAAAACAGAAAGCTGCAGCCAATCAAAGCAAAGGAATGCTACAGAACACAGCTAGCTCCAAATCCATAAACTCAGACTAAGAGCCCTAACTAATCAGGATGAAAAGAGAAAAAAAAATCCATTTAAGAAAAGCACACTACCATTTTAAAACAGAAACAGCTGCCACTTCCTTCTACATATGAGCCAGAAGATGGTAAATGAGATTTTACCAAAACGTCGCTACTACTTAAAAAGCACAACTATGAAGACGTGGGAAAATACCCGAACAAAGCATAATGCCATACACATAAATACCCACGGAAACATAAGAAAACACACACACACACACACACACACATATATTAGACTAAAATGTTAATATTTAGTATACAGTATTAAATACATCATTTGGATATGCTTGGCACTTCTAAGATTTTTGGTGTGCCGTACAGATAAGCAACTAACTACATATGGAAGTTCTTAGTTTCTTGCACATTCCTGCCTATTTAAATAGGTTAAAATACATGCCTTGCGTTGCTACCATTCCTTGTGCTGTGAGCTTTCTTGAAGCTTTGCAGTGTGTTTTTGTTAAGTGAGAAATTGTGCTGGATGACAGGCTAATTGAATCCTGTCCTTGTTTCTTAGGTGACCAGTCTGCTATTAGCGAGCTAATGCAAATGAGGCTGAGATCTGGAGGCACTGAAGGGCTCCTTGCTGAAAAACTAGAGGTAATTAATCTCACACTTCTCCCTTTTGAAAGAATGGCTACTGGCACCTGATTTTAACTGATATGTCACTTTTCTTTTAAGAAATCTAAAATACAGTGTAAAACCCCAAGTTCAAAGTTATTTTACAAAATTATACTTTGAGATTATTTTAAAAACATAAAAGCTCAATTTTAACCAGATAGTAGAGTTAAGAAACCTGTAACTCTTCACTGTCACATCTGCAGACGTGGCTAGGATTGCAGTTTAAAAAAACCTAGAAGACCACAGATTCTGGTTCCTTGGAGAATAACAGGAGAGAGAGGAAACTAATAACAATTAATGTCTTCATCTTCTTCTGTAAATTAAGCGCCATCTATTTAAAATAATGTTGGGTCTTCCTTGTGGGTAGTTCTAAAAATATTTCATTTGTTTCCCCTAATCTGGTTAATTCATTTGTTTAATTTTAAAAATTATCATTTTTGTGCTGCCCCAAATGGTACCACTTGTGTGGTTTTGCCATTTTGCAAATTATATAAATTGCAGCAGAAATTTAGTCCTTGCATATAAATGCTATAAGCATTACTGTCTGCTGTATTTAAAAAGATAGGAAGTATTTGGGCTGCAATGGAAAAAGGGATGTGCTGTATAGTTTAATGTCATCTTCAGATGACATAGAATTTGAGCTAGTATTTTATCTGTTCATTGCAACTGCTAACAGAATAGTTTGTCAATTTCTTGCCAATGACTTCATATATACAACTTCATACAGTGTCCTTCATACATTTATTTGTGAGGCTTGCACACTCTTTGTAGTAATAGTCTCCCTTAGGAGTTTGTCCTGGAAATGCTTTGTAGGTTTGAATGTTGATTGGAGCTATAGAAAAACCTTACACTGCACTATGTATTATGGCACTATGCTTAAAATTTGATACTTAAATTCTACATTAGACCTTAGATTATGCCTCAGGTAGACACTACCACAAGTTACATATATTGTATGCCCTGCAAACTTAAAGATTCTTGCTCTCTTTAAGCATGTGTCTTAAACAATATTAGGGAAATATCAGTATGCTTTCAAACGTGCCTTTCTGTATCTGAGATCACCCAAAGCAAACTTCCAGCTTTTTCTCCATTTCAATAGGGCATCTAGTGAATCAATTATGTTCATGTTTGCCAAGAAGTACCTTTTTGGAAGTCTTTGAAAGATATGACAGTGTCCCCAAGACCTTATGCTTCCCAACAACCTCGATTGATCTTTCAATCTGAGGCAAAGGTTTCTTTTTAATTTTGCATGCATAAAATCACTTTAAGTACGTGTTTTCTGGTTAGTCCCTGTCTTCATATTAAAGCTGGCTGTAAAATAATCATGATTTGTGATTGCAATAACTTGAAAGTTAAACTTTCGTAGCTTACAGTTGTATATTACTTATTGCATACAGTGAGAAACATGTATTGTGAGAAATAAATGTTTTTCATTAGAACGCTAAACCAAATTTCCCTGTTTTCTAGTCATTGATCACACAGACTCGAGCGAAGCAGGCAGCCACTATGAGTGAGGTGGAGTGGAGGGGAAGAACGGTACCTGTGAAAATAGACAAAGTGAGAATCTTTCTGTTGGGGTTGGCAGACACTGAAGCAGCTATCACTCAAGTAAGTAAACTCTCCTGAAACCTGATTTTAACTGTTAAGCGGGGCCCTGTGGTCATGTGAACTTGGTAGCTACACTATTATATTCTGATTTCTATACGAAGGAGGAAATTTAAATATAATTTGTTATGTATTTAAATTCATTTGTCACTGAATATGGGCAAGAAATCACACCAGTTCAGTTTATTTTATTGCCGTCATAGACTAGTTGAAAATTAATTCAATTTTAATTTGTGTAAAAGACTCTTAGAATCTGCTTATTGATACATTACAGTGAGCGCTCCAGGTAACAGCGGTATCAGCAACCAAAACCTTTGTCTAAAAGTGTGGGTAGCGGTTCATGGCAAGAAGTAATAAGAACACAGCTGTCACTTGGCTATTTGCCACCAAATACTGTAATGGGAAAAGACTGGGCCATGTCTTGCTCACTCTTGAGTTACAGGGGTGGTAATAATTGTGAACCTTACCCTGGGACATGCGAACCAATCATGCTTTTGGTGTTTTTCCAAGCAGAAAATTTAAATTCATAAATTCCATATTTAAAAGAGTAACAGCTTGTAGCCCAGGAAGCTTAAGTTACTTGTCAAAATCTTGTCCAAGAACATTGTAGTCTCCGTTCATATTATTGAGTAATATGCTGTTAATTAACTCTTAATATGCGGTTAATTAACTTTTCTGTTATTATAACTTTTTCAAAGTCTTAATTCATGTGCTGTGATGCAGTCCCTTGCCTTACTTGGGAATGACTCAGCATATGCCACAAAACCCTGAATATTTGCTAACTCTTTCCTTCCCTTCCAGGTATCTTAGAAGATTAATAATCTTAGAAGATTAACGCAGTTTAGAAAAGGAAGATAAATTCATTTTTATATAAGTAAAGTAATAAAGCTCCACCTCATTTCCTTCTGTTTCAGCATTACTGTTCTGGCATTTCCCCTTCACATGTTTGAAGTTGAAATGGCCTCACAGGTGGAGCAACCAAACTAGTCTGACCTGTCTCTGATTATCCAAATTTAGAAAACTTAACTTCCCCTGAGTTCTTTAAAAATTAGAGACTTATTTTTAAATTGTATTAATCCAGTTAAACATTGGAGGAATAAAAAATATATATAAATTAAAAGAATGTGCTTTAAAGCAATTTTAAAAAGTAAAATATGTCCTAAAATGGTGAATCTCATATTCCAGTGAGTTTTTGGGAGATCTGCTCAGAGTAGTCAAAATTCTAAATAACTGAACTGTAGAATATATCCAAACACATTATCTTTAAACAATGGATGTTAAGTAATATTAATCTGACAAAAGTGATACATATTATAAAATGCTAATGAATACCTAAGGCTATTCTAACTCTGGGAATGTTCCTTCCCAATCCTAGATTACTAAACAGGAAAAGTATTAGAGGTTAATCAGTTTCCTCTCCTTAATCTGTCACAGAAAATAGCACTGTTGACTTTGAAGGTGGTTATTTTTTTTTTAAGTGGGAGAAAGGAGGGCAAATAAAACTAGATTATCAACAACAAAAAGATTCCTGACAGTCTGGTGGTAATAAGTTACAATTTTAAGCATTAGAATAGAAACTACATTTTAGAAAATTCCACAATAAAATGGAATTGAACCGAAATAGAGGGAATTCATAGTGTGGTTTATTGAGAGAGAATATGAGCTGGAACTCTTTACCCAATAATATATGATTTTGGGTGTTCTTGCCAATATTCCCCCTGCCCTATTTTATGCCATGATTGTATGAAGTAGAAGATGTTGGTTTTATTTATTGGTTCACATTGTATTAAATTTAGTAAATATTAACAGAATCACCGTGGAAGTTTTTTTGTTTTTTGTTTTTGTAACCTGAAGAGCTCAATTGTGCCTCTTCTGTTATATCATAGAAATATAAAACAGTAGACTTAATCTACACAGTTTATCACTAAGTAATAAAAGTTTTACTAATGTTGCATACGATATGACATGTTTGTAAGACTTGCGTGCAATTGTTAAATGTAAGTTTTAGCCTCTGATTTCAGGAGAAATGTAGCACTGATTGAAAAAATTGTATATGTTTCTGTGCTACTTTATTTAGGCGGAAGAAGAAGAAACGAAAGAGCGTTTGTTTGAATCTCTACTGAGTGAGTGTCGGGATGCAATACAAGTCGTTCGCGAAGAGCTGAAGCCAGATCAGGTGAGCCATAAAGTAGAAAGTTTATGCATTTGACTCTCCTTTGGTTAGAAAGGCAGGATATAAATAAAATCATTGCTGAGTCTGCTTGAAGAACTATTTGATGGTAGGTCCTACAGGATCCTTTGCGAAACTATAATAAACTGCAGCTATACCACAGTTTTGTGTTTGCATCCAAATATTCTTCTTTAAAATAAATAAATTACATTGCTTAATGTTTTCTTTCCTACAGAAGCAGCGGGATCACTCTTTGGAAATAGATTCTGGAAAAGTCACTAATATTCAGTATCTGCACAGGTAAAGAGCCTTTCTAGAAATGCATGACTGTTAGATTAAAATCATTCAGGACAAATAGTAGCACCGCTTGGGTATCATCTCTCTCTTGTCTGTCCAGCTTATCATCTGTTAGCAGTTTCATATGTATTCAAATGATTCTGAAATGACTTAGTAATAATGCAGTTTTGAATACTCTGCTTTCTAGTTACCTGACTTACATCAAGCTGTCTACAGCAATCAAGCGCAATGAGAGCATGGCGAAGGCACTGCAGAAGGCACTCCTTCGTCAGCAGCAGCCCGAGGAAGATGGCAAGCGTGTTCCTCGACCTCAGGATTTGATACGCCTTTATGACATCATTTTGCAGGTAAGCGTGGAAGGAGTGGTTTGGCAGTGGGAGGGAGAGGCTTATGGTTCCAGTGTTCTTTTATCTCTAACAAGGTGACTGCAAAATAGATGGGGAGAAGGTGTGCTCTTAAATTGGAGGTGCAGATCAGACAGGGCATGCAAATTGGTAGCATCAGAACCTATTTCTCCATTAAAAACATGGTAGTTGAAAATAAAGAGGTTTTCTGGAATTTTGCTTCGTGCAAAATAATATTTTCGTGACCACTAAATATAATAAACATATACCTTACTTTTAAGGATCACACAGAGAAAGTTGCTTCCTAAATAATTTTTACATGTTATTTTTTTGGACAGCCGATAAAAGGTGTTACCTTGTAAAGAGATTACAGTATTTGAAAACAATGCTCTGCTTATTTCTGTACTATTGTATCAGTCTGTTGAACAATGCTGATTAAAAAATGAAATTGTTGTTGGTTTACCACTGTCAAATTTATTTCATTGGATAAAATATTTATTTATTTATAGTTAGTTGTGAAGCTTATTCAAGGACTTTTTCCTTCCTTCCTTCCTTCCTTCCTTCCTTCCTTCCTTCCTTCCTTCCTTCCTTCCTTCCTTCCTTCCT
>JANHFR010003713.1:15094-26170 GCA_032468015.1 Mimophis mahfalensis
CCAAGGGACTTAATGGGTCGTTAGCAAAGGTGGGGCTGAGTTTCTGCCTTGAGTTTCTACCAGAATATTTCTCTAGGAGGGGGAGAGTTCCAACTTCCAACAGAATCACTTCACTTTAAACCTCTCTTCAGTCTACTCTCCTTGCAGGTGCAAATCGTAGCAAGTTACAAGAACACAAAAGATCTAAGATTCCAGAGGCTGAAAACCCACGCTCACAGATTATAAAATTGGTAATCTCAAAGAGATGTTTAAAAATTGTTTCACAATTTGTGGGTAATTTGCAGCATTGAGCATAAACCGAGTTAGGTTGGCATAAATCAGATTATCTCAAGGTTGTTTTAAACGAAATTGGTTAGTGTGTTGTGGAAATCCAGGCAACGGGGTTACTTCAGTAAACAATCAGGGAGGGGTTCGCACGTTGTGCAAATATAACCAACGAAAGATGAGCCCAGGAATTAGCAAAAATAAAAAGCTTTGGCAGAGAGCAACTTCCAATTCATTCACCTTTTTACGCGGCAGAATTAGATGCACTGAAACCACAGTGTGCGTAAAATTACGAAATCAATTCTTTTATATAGTATTGGCTAATCTAGCTCCGGGCGCAGTAGCGTTATCTATATTGATCTTTTCCACCGAACAACAGAAGTGGCGGATGCGGATAATGGACCTTAAAGGGCAACAGAGACTGGGGAGCTTTCCATTAGGAAAAGCCGGAATCGGAGAGAAAGGAGCGGTAGCGCCCGCTCTCTTCCATAAAGCCACGCCCTCTATTCACTCGCATCGTTCTCGCCCTTTCGCAGCCAAACGACGATGAAAAATCTGAGGCCGGCCGAGGAAGAGCGGGTGGGCGACGGCTGTTAGCCACGCCCTTTCCCCGGCCCCCTCCCCGCCTCCCTCAGCTTCCCAGAATTAATTCAACCTCGATCCAGCCCCTTTCCTCCCTCGTATCGCCCCTCAGAGCACCACCCTCGAGGGTGGTGCTCAGAGGCGGGTCCGGCGCCTGCGCATTAGCTCCGAAAGGCCGGGAGGTTGCGGGCGGGTGGAGGAATGTGCGTTACAGTTAAATAGTGGATACAGCGCCGCAGAAGCGGCGCTTTCTGGGGACCGGATGAAGGACAGGGACTGAGTGAAGCGGGAGGAGCTGTGGCCGGAGGGGAGCGCTCGGGCCGGGTCGCAGCTTGCAGCGCTTCTGGAGAGAGCGAGGCGGCCAGTAGAGACGACAGACGGCGGGGCTCCATGGCGCGGCGTGGGTTCCTGAGTGGCCGCGGTGTCGCCAGCTCCACAGCCACAGCCGTGCGCGGCGCTCTGTCCCCCTGAGGGGCGCTCCCTTTGCTCCCTCCTGACGAGGAAAAAGGCTTCTCTCGCCTCATCGGGGTCCTCGGGTTGGACCGAAGAGAGAAGGGGGAGCCACCGGGGCCTCCCTCGTCGTTCGCTTCCCTCCCACACGGGCGGGCGTGCCGGGGGCTGGAGTAGGCGGCGGCGGCGGCGGCGGCGTTCCTGCCTCTATGATGAAATTCAAGCCAAACCAGACGCGGACCTACGACCGGGAGGGTTTCAAGAAGCGGGCGGCATGCTTGTGCTTCCGCAGCGAGAGGGAGGATGAGGTGAGAGCCGGATTCTGTAAGGCTGCGGCGTATGGCGGGTGGCCTGGAGGAGAACGAAAGAAGTCGCGGTTAGCCCCACGCCCGGCGGCTCCCTCTCGGAGTCGGGGCTGCCGCGGCCAGACCCGCTCGCCCCTTCCTTCCCTTCTTCGTCGCCGGCCATCGGTCCATTCGGCTCCTTTGTGTGCGGGTGTCTGCCGGAAGGATTTGCCTTGTCGCCCCCTTGCGAGCCCCGTCGGTCCCTGCCCGGCTCCTTCGCCGGCGTGGCTGACGGGGAGCCAAGATCTGCCTGCCTGCGAAACGACCCTTTCCGAGACCAGCCCAACCCGCGGCTTTGGGAGCGCAGGGGCTGCCGCCGGTGGGCGTAGGCAGAAGCGGCTCTCCGCGGGCAGCGCTCACTAGGGGCCCGGGGGGGGGGGCTAGAGCGAGGGCTGGGGAGGGGAGAACTGTGCGAAGGGTCCACGTGTGTGAGAGATTGCTGCAGGTCAGCTCCCCCCGTGGGTAGGTCAGAGCCAATGTGCTTTCAGCACTGTTGCTAGCCGGCCTGATCTGGCTGTCTCCGAAAACGGCAAGGGCCGAGTTCAACGACCTCTGTAGAGAAGGGCGATCAAGTTGCTTTCGAGACCGGCCGCCGCCGTTTTTTACAGAAAGGCCCCTTCCCTCCTCCCCTGACTTCTCAAGCAGACAGGTAGGCGGCAGTAGTTCCTATTTATGCAATCGTAATCTATGAAATTTGCTCTGGGCGATTTCACTGCCCCGTTTTTGTCTGATGTTTTCCGAATGACCGTATAAAACCTGTGATACCTGAGCAACGATTTTCTATTACCAGTAGAAGAAAATAACTGTAACCCTGTGGAGATCTTGGTGATCTCGGAATTTGGTCGTCTGGTCGCATGCTTTTCATTACCCAACTGGGTAACATCAATGTACTAGTGGGTAATAAAACATCTATAAGCAAACGACCAAAGCTCAAAGAGCACCAAGCATCCCACTATTTCCTATTAAATTAAACCAGGGAGTTGAAAGATAAGAACTGACTTGAAGCATGATATGAAGTGCTTAAATATCTGGGTTAAAATCTGTGGATAGATCTGTTTTCACATATATATCCTAAGTACTAGTTGTAATACAACAATGCAGTGTAATTTTACTGCACTTTGAAAAGTGGTATTTTGGTTCAAAAGTACAAACACGTGTGCAAAATTCCTTTGATTACTCTAGTTATACTATAATTGATCACAGAAATATGGGCGACCATTAGATGATTTCAAAGAGTGGGGCTTTTTCATATTACTTTGATGTCATCTACTGGATGTCAGGATTTTTTGTATTCCAGAAGTAACAATTCTTGATAATATATCAAACCACTAGACAGGTTTTAGCAGTTCCAAAGAACTACCATAATTGACAAAAAGGTATTGTTGGTATTGATGCCTGAAGGAACTTTTTAAAAATCTTTAAAATCTCAATATTTGATTAATTGTTGTTGAATTAATCCTTGTTTTTTGAAGCTAATATATATTTTAAAAATTCTGCTCCTTCCATTATAACTTTTAACTGACACTTCTCAGATTTATTCAAAGTGCTATAAAGGTCTACTGAAGATACATTTAAATACAAGCTGGTATACTGTGTGTCTCTTATCTAATTTATGTGTAAGAAACAATTTCAGATAATTTTCTAACATCTTGATTCTCTGCTATTAAAGTAAAGCATTTGAATAAATAATTTCTCTACATCGTTAATGAGTAGCAAGTGTTAGTTCAAATTTGATGAGAGAAGAGAAGATATGCTATTTCTGTATAATATAGCAGTCACATAGTATTCTTGTCATATAAGCTATAAGCAAATCTACAAAAGCAGGCCTAACCGTACCAAGTTGCTATAATTTCATAAAAGCAATAGCACTTTGACTTATATACTGCTTCACAGTGCTTTACAGCTCTCTCTAAGTGGTTTACAGAGTCAGCATATTATGCACTTTCTTAGCCTTCCAGTACTATTATGTCTTACTGGTGAAAAACTTGATATTGCTACACTCTAGTTGTACAAAATAGCAAGAATTTAAAGTTGATTATAGTTATAGTTATAACTGTTTTATGGTTATAGCTTTTGTGTGTTTTTCCTGCACCAATGTTACAGCATGTTAATGTTACTGATGGTAATTTTAATGTATCTATTCAGGACCATTTAAACACCTCTCCTAAGTTACTAATACAGATTTTATTAAAAAATGGATTTTAAAATTTACATTTACAATATATTGAAGAAATCCAGTTACAGTATTTGAGAAATGGCTCTGGGGATCCCTTAAAGATATATTTACACAAACAATTATTGCAGGAGTCTTGAATCTAAAAAGGACTTGAGAGTACAGTGGAACCTCAGTTCAAAAATGCTTCTGTTTGCAACCAAACTGATTCACAACCCAAAAATTAACTAAATATTCAATTCAGTTCATGAACAAATCCTTGGTTCACAACCAAACTTCCTGAGATGAAGAAATCACAAGAGAGAAAACACCTGAATAAGGGCGTCCTTCCATCACCGAGGCGGACTCTCCCGCAAAACAGCAACCTCTAGCTCAGAATCGACCAACTGAACAGTTTTCTCTGTTCATGGTTTTCCCAGTGTTTAATACAAAAGGATTTTACTGTTACCCTGTGCGTTCTGTGGCATATTTAACTACAGTACTGTATTTGTGTGCTTCAAAACCTTTAAAAAACAATACAGTTCATAGGGGTCTGGAACAGATCGATCATATTTCCATACAACCCAATGGGAAAATTTTAGTTCACAACCAAAGTTATAGAATGAATTGTGGTCATGAGCTGAGGTTCCACTGTACATTAAATTTTTTGATATTTTACCAAATCATCTACGGAGGGTGATCATGAAATCCTATTATACTTTAAATATTTAGAATTCTGCCATCCAGAAAATTAAATAGACACAGGCCTTATAAAAACGTTTTATTAGGTTAACTAAGGAGCTCAATACGTTCTTAATTAAAATCTTGTTAATTTAGTCTGCAGTGTGGCTCTACATGGGTCAGTGATCCATGCATCACTCCTACCTATTCAGTTGAACATGCTACGTCACAAAATGCCAGCATCATTCCCCCCCACCCCAAGAATGAGTGGAACTTGCATCAAACATATTCATAGAACCTAAAAATTAAGAATGGCTGCAGCTACTTGTGTTCATTTGTAAGTATGTCCATGAAACCCACAAAAAGTTGAGTGATAGAGTTCATCTGTGGAGCCCTTGAAGAAGATAGGAGTAAAAATACTGCTAGAATCTAGCATACCTGTGTTGTCTTCACAATGTGATCTTCCACAGACAATCTTAAAACTGTAGAGGGAGCTGTTGCATTAAAATGAACTACTCAGCAAGTTTAGTGTATAAGCTTCAATAATTAACTTTCAAGGAAAAAACACCATAACTATAGCATACCTTACCACTAACTAGTTTTACTTTTCTGCGTATTTTGGCAGACCCGCTTTATTTTATATTTATATTTTTATTTCTTTATTTATTTATTTATTGGATTAATATGCTGCCCTATCTCTCAAAGGACTCAGGGTGGCTCACAACAATAAGAAACACAAAATACAAAAGTTAAAAAAGTATTAAATCTATACTCCCATAATAAACAATTAAAACCAGACATACAATGATTAAAACCCCCACCCCCATCGATCCAAGTCGGCCAGTTGAAAAAGCCATGTTTTAAGGTCATGACGGAACGACTAGAGATCTGGGGCCACCCGGAGCTCCAAGGGCAGTTGATTCCAGAGGGCCGGTGCCCCCACAGAGAAGGCCCTCCCCCTGGGGGCCACCAGCCGACATTCTCTGGCTGACAGCACCCTGAGGAGGCCCTCTCTGGGAGTGCACAGGGCGATGGGAGATTCTTCCTGGCAGAAGACGGTCCTGCAAATACCCCGGGCCTAAGCCATGTAGGGCTTTATAGGTAAGTACCAGCACCTTGAATCTCACCCGGAGGGCAACTGGCAACCAATGCAGCTCATGCAGGAGGGGTGTAATATGGGAGTATTGGGATGCTCCCATCACAACCCGACGGCCGTATTTTGCACCAGTTGAAGCCTCCAGGTGGTCTTCAAGGGCAGCCCTATGTAGAGAGCATTGCAGTAGTCTATACGGGAGGTAACGAGCGCATGAGTTACCATACGTAGGGCACCTCTTTATAAAATTTAGAGAAAGAAACAAGGGACCAAGTATTTAGTAATGATAAAGATCTGGGGATAAGGAAATATTCTGTTATGTTTTCAGCAATGTAGCAAAAACATCTAATCTTATGTCTAATGTTACACTAGAAGGTTAGTAATTCTTAAACAATTCACTTCTCTTTTTAAAAAGATGTTCAGTTTCAGAAAACTTCATAAGGGACTGTTTATGCCAAATCCTGTGTTCTTTTTCATTTCTGCGAAACAAGTCTAAATAGTAATGATGAAAGCAAAAAAACTTGTAGGTGCTAAGAAAAATGTGTAAACCAAATTGCTTTAAAAACAAATTACAAACAATTGAATCCTTTTTAAGTAACTGTTACATTTTGACTTCTAAATAGCCGATGTAGAATAATAGCATCATGCCTGTTCATTGTAAGAAATTCCTTGTGATTTTCATTTGACTTTTGCAGAAGTGCTGAGTAATGTAGAGGATTATTTCTGAATCTCCAACAGTGCACATCATTTAGATTAAATTATAATTATTTTCATGAAATGGTATTAATTTCTGTAGCATTAGAAAAAAGCCTTGCCTCTATCTTGTGAAAATTCTGGATTGATTAATGCACCTGAGCTTTGTCTGATCTATCTGGAATGTTGTCATTTTTCTCCTGATACATGGGCATCATTGTGCGTGAATGTGATTTTGCCAAGTAATAACATAATACTATGCTAAGCCACATTGTTTTTCTGTGCCTTTCTTGCTTGGATTGAAATATGAAACATTTTAGTAGTTGGTGCATGGAACTGGAAATAGTTGTGGTCTTAAAAACATGGGGTGACCATGGTTATTTTTCTAGGCTGCAAATGTGTAGATTACATTTTTTCATCTTTGATTTGTATGAATCCTATAAAGGATTTAGATTATCTATAATTATAAATACAATAAGAATATTATGTTCGGAGGTTGTACTGCATAGTCCTCAGGAACCAAAGGAACCATTTTTATCATATTCTGTGGAATGCTAAAACTTTGTTCTGGATTTCTAAGAGTTAATTGAAATAAGCATGTTTAATATTGCATTCATTTCAGAATCTATAGATAGTGTATGTTTCCATACGGGTTCATGCATTGCACAAAAGCACAAAGACACCACATTATGACTTATTCATAGAAAGTGATTCTAGTCTGTAATATTTGCTTCATGTGTCTATTCTGTTATAAAATAACATGGGAACGTCATGAGAAAAGATAATATTTTAAATGAAAAAGATGTTTGAGAACAAAAAAAAAATGAATGCTTAGACATTTCCCTTTCCCACAGAGATAGGCATGTCCAGTACTGTGGACTGAACATAGCTTCTTTTGTGTTTTACAGTGCTGTGATTTCTCCCTCAAACTTTGAAAAGTAGTGTGCAAATAATTTGCTGTGGAAGAGCAACAAATGAGTGACTTGAATCCAGGGTTGTGATGATTATTCGCTCTTAGAAGAATCTTTAGTTTGCTGAGGAGTAAAATTTTGACAAAAGTTTTCATTAGACTTGACTCCAGTGGGACTGTGAGTAACTTTTTAATATTACATATGCACCCTGTGCTTTATTCCCAACCAGACATTTAAACATGAATATATCAAAAGATTGTAAGTAACCAGCAATTTGCTTAAATGTGTTCCAAGACATTCATTCAAATAGGGTTAACCATACATACATGTGGAATCAATTCAAGCGCCTTTTTTGCTTGTAGTTTTAACATACCCAGTTTTATATACTTCTTAGATAGCCAAAGCATCTTTTGAAAGATATATAATACACTGTATTCAAACTATTTTGAATAAAAGTATAGTTCTAAACGAAAAATTTGATGTCCTATTTGGCATAACATGATCATTATATTCCAAACTACATGTACATTATAACATGTTTGCATTAGCCAAATCCTACCTCAGGTGTTCTGAATGTTCATTTTAAGATTTTTAAAACTGAAGTTCAGGGAAGAACAACATGAATACTAAAGTTCTGGTAATTCTATTTTGTGAGGAGAGACTAAGAAAATGGAGTACATTTTGTCTTGAGGAAAAAAAATTTCAACAGTATATTCAAGTATATACAATCCAAGGTATGTAAAAGGGCACCATATTGATGCTCTTTCTTCACAATAAAAGCAGTTCAGAAATAGAACCAGTTCCCAAACAAAGTGGGGGATTCTCCTATGTTAGATAATTTCAAGAGAAGCTGGATAGCCATTTATTGTGTATGCTTTAAATTGGGTTTCTGCGCTCAGCAAAAAAAGCCAGTGGATTAAAAGGTTCCTTTCAGTTCTTATTTTATAAGAATTTTATGACAAATTAATGCTTTGGTTTTTAAGGCTGCTTATGTTTTGAAAAATGATTTTGACCATAGGAATGCAAATTAAGTTTATATAAAAATCTTAATACAGATAATTTCTTTCACTGCTTACATTTTTCCATTAAGCTAGGTACTGTTACTGAAAACAGTGCTATGTTTTGATAGTTCATGGATTTGAATCTTATATAATTGTACAAACTTGTATTTTCAAGCTTCAGGCAAGCCAAACAATGACTCCTTCCTTGTATTAGTAATTGGGATCTCTGATCACAGGCTGAACAATATAAATGCTGAATGAAACGTTTTCATTAAACTGGATTATTTCATCCGGAAAAATCAGATTCATTATTGTTGGTGGCCACTCATATGAATACAAAAACATGTTTTCCTTCATTTGGAAAAAAAGTTTCATTGGATGAAGACACATGTTTTTGGATATAATAATAAAAGTTCTGTGGGATGGGAGAAAAATAAACTTAAAATAATGGGTCTAACATTAGATTTAGATTTAGATTTATTGAATTTATATGCCGCCCTTCTACCGAAGGACTCAGGGCGGCTTACAAAAATAAAAACACATAAAATTTAAAAATTTTATATTAAAAATTTTATATTAAAAATTGAAGAAATAAGGCAGTAGAAGTCTAAAAACAATAAAGTACCTCACTGTGACCACATCTAAATGATGAATGTCCATCATAAGCACTAAAATTTATAATTGTGAAGAAAAAATACTGTAAACAAAGTTCTTTTCGACAGATTAACCGGTTTATTATAAAACCATGCTTAGCTATATATCTAAAAGCTACTTCATTTTACTAAGAAAAATGTTTAATTTGTGCTGCTATTTGAGCAGAAATAGAAAATAAATCATAACATTATTTTTTTTAAAAAAATCCAGTACAAACCATGTACAGTATATGGGTGAATTCATTTATATTAGTTGATACTTGATACTTTTATTTCCCATTGGTCTTATGCAAGATGTATCTAACAGTAGTTAAAATATTTTGCAGGGATATAATTTGTTGTTAAGGTGGTTAAAGATTAGATGTGTAAGAGAATGTAATGTAAGAATAGTAACTTATGAGAAGAAGAAACTTGCTATTTGGCAGAAAAGAGATTATTAATGATGCAAACCAGTTTTCTACAGCCTAGTATGAAATTGTTGAAGTGGCAATTTATAGAATTCCCTATCAACGTGGCTAGAGAATTTTGACATACTGTCCTGATACATTAGGAAAGAGCCAAATTGACGTAAACAAGAGCGTATAGTTGAAACAATGAATTTTCTGTGGCTTGACAGCTATGTAAACATGTAAATAATTGAATTCTTAAAAGTTTATATTTCATCTTTATGGTTCTGTTATTTTAAAATTATGTGTTCTTTGGTCTATATAAATGCTATTTTATGCTGCTTTGATCTTACAAAAACTCACCATCAGATTTTAAATTTAAAACATCAGGTTTAGAAACGTTTTCCTGATTTAATGAATTTTGATAATCTGACCCCCATTTTTTTTTCTGGAAGACAGAATCATCCTCGTGGATGCAAATACGGTGAAGAAAATTTACCCTTTGCCCTTCTTACAGTTGTGTGGATGGATTACTAATGCTTTCTTAAACTATGTAACAGCCCCATGACCCTAATGTTAAAGAGAAGCTGGAGCAGTTGGCGACTGTCTTAATTGCGTATAAAATATAAAATTAGAATCATGGAACATTCTAATCCAGCTTTCTGCCCAAGGCAGGGATGTTCAACACATATGCCCTTTGTTTGACAATCTCTAGTGATGGAGAACCCATTACTCAGGAGGATTTCCTCTGATATTTGAAATAAACACAGATCTGGTCCCCTTAGTTCTTGGAAATTGGATGAGCGGGACTTAGTAGTTTATTTAGACCAGAGCTGTTAAACTCCCAGCCCATGGGCTGGATGCATCACATGCTGGTCCTGCCTATGCTTGGTTTAGCGAAGGGAGAAAATGTCCCGATATATCACGTACTGCCACCATGACGACGCGAGTTTAACACCCCTGATTTAGACCTATCAGCATTTGATTCACTAGCTTTGATGTCCTTGCCAACTATACAATATAAGCTTGGAATGCTGTATTAACAATTGTTTTACTTCTTATGTTCACAAAGTGGAGTTAGGGTACAACTAACACTGGTCAATAGTGCTCCACAGATTTTTCTCTGTAAGAACTGACCTTTGCTTTTCAGATAAGACAAAGTAGTGTGATTAATGAAAATATTGGAAAGCAGAAGTAAATAGAATGAAGTAACTCCCAAATACTAGGATATATCATTCTAACTCTTGCTTGAGGATAGGATTTTGTTTAATTCTGGAAAATGTTATATTTGACTTCTAAAAAATCTGAATTCATAGTTTAGGAACTATGATATTGTTCCCTAATATTTTAGATGGGAATAATACCAAGAAATGTATCTGCTTAGTTATATTTAATGCATTAGAGTTAGAATTAGAATTAGAATTTATTGAACTTGTATGCTGCCCTTCTCCTGAAGGACTCAGGGCGGCTAACAATAAAAAACATGAAATACAAAATTTAAAAAAGCATTAAACTAAGCGTTCAATAAATCTACATAAAATTAAATTTCAATAAGACAAATTAAAAACCCAATGTAAACCCAATTTAAAACCCCAAATCAGTCCAGGCTGGCTTGCTGAAACAGCCACATATTCAAGTTGCGGCAGAAGAAGCGGAGGTGAGGGGCAACTCATTCCAGGGGGTCGGAGCGCCCACAGAGAAGGCCCTCCCCCTGGGTGTCATCAGCCAACATTGTCTGGCTGACTGCACCCTGAGGAGACTGACTCTGTGAGCGCCCACTGGCAGGAGGTGTTCCCGCAGATACCCTGGGCCGATGCCATGTAGGGCTTTATAGGTCGTAACCAGCACCTTGAAGCGCACCCAGAA
>JANHFR010003713.1:31879-47363 GCA_032468015.1 Mimophis mahfalensis
GCGTGTGGCCACTTTTTCCATTTGTAAGTCGAAAAATTTGTATGTCGAGTAGTTCGTAAGTAGAGGGACCACTGTATCCATAATTGTATTTTTTTTCCAATACCTAACTGCCTGTGGGTAAGATCACCAATGATGAAAGTAGCTTCCATTATTGTGGCTGCATTTCCAACAACAAGATGATGTCCTGGAGAACATTTTTGCTAACCTTGCCAGGGGGAGGTGCTAGTGGTAGATCATTTTATATATATTCTCTTTATATGAGGAAGCCATAGTTAATTTAATATTTTTAAACCAAATATCCTCCCATAGTTGAAAGTCAAGTGCATAACCCAAATTTCTCCCCCAGGTAATCATACAAGTCTTTAAAACATCATGTCAAGCATGCAAAAAGAGTAAATAAGAGTAGCATTTGGATAAAGTGCCTTAAGCTCCCTCGAGAAGAATCCTATCCAGCTCCTGTTTAAAACAATGTATTCCTTCCGCCTGTCGATCCCTTTTATATCTTGAGTGGATTTGGAGTAGGCCCACCAGTCTACATCATAGTCCTGAAGAACCAGAAATTCCCGTGACTTCAAGTTACCCTGATCATCCAGAATATCTTCATAGGTCAAAATTTTATCCCGCTTATATAAAGTGGGATATATCTGGGGCCTCCCAAGTAGAAATCCAACACGGGCCCTTTAAATATAGCCATCTAACTTTTTCCCAAGTATGTCCAAGAAGTTTACGTAGATAGTGATCATCCAAGTGCTTAGGGAATTCTGTGACAAACTAATTTTACTGTAGTTTTTGGATTCAGATTTGTTACTTTAATTTTGGGAAGAATACTATTTTTTCTCATTATATAATTATCAGGCATAGATGTATTTTTCACAACCTAATAAACAAGTAACAGCTATTCTATAAGCAAAAACATACATCTTTTAATTTTTTTATATTTAGACATTCTCAAAATGTTTGACATTTTTCATAATCATCTTCTAAACTTAACAACGTTTATAGCATTTATTTCCATTCCATTGTCACTACCATTTTCTATATATATAACATTCATTTCAATATTTATCAGTTCATGTTCCTTATTTTTATCAATTTGTTTTCTCTATACAGGACATATTTTCTCTTTCAGCAGTCATTCTTTCACTTTAGCTTTTTTTCCCCTCATTTCTTTCCATCTGTTTTTTCCCCCAAATAAGTCTGTATCGCATTTAGACTTTTCCCTGAGCAAATACTGACCCGAAAAATCCTTATTCTCTTTCATAGTAGGGCTTCTAAATGGCCCATTTACTTTTGTCTTCTTATCCACTCACTTGTCATCTAATTAAATTGCCCGCCACCCTATTATATTCACTCAGAACGTTATATAATTTCCTCAGAATGATACTAATCATTGTTCTTCCATTATGACTCCTCACTGGGCACTTGTAATTATCACCAACCTGTTGATTTCTGTTTTTGTATATTTGTCAGATAATCTATAATGCAACAACCTCATTCATGACAGCTATGCCATCATTTTCCAATATACACTAATCAACTGTTTCATACAAATGGGTCAGTATTATTCAGGCACATTCTTTCCATTTCTTGTAGTCTCATAAAAATCAACCTTTTTTTTCATCATGCTGTTTTTAACATTTCTCATGCTTGCAGTCACAATTTTCTATGGCTTTTATCAAAAGGGCCCATAAATTCTGTAGAAATTCTATAGATTAGGCCTGTCTTTAATCATATTGGTGTAACATTACTAAAATAAAAACATCACATAGTTTTGACACATTTTGGTAATGCAACAAGTTCAGCCCCAATTCAGTTGTATTCCATAGCTCATACTATTCTATGAAAGCGCAGCTTCCTAATCGTATCAAAACCTACATCCTACCAGCTAAAAGCTACATTTTGTACCTATCCTGATACAAATTCAGAATGATGTTGCTTTTTTGGAATTATGCTAATTCGTGAATGTCAATCACCTTGAGTATTGTTTTACCATGGAGAAATAGGATGTAAGTAATGTTAATATATCTCTGATATTACAAATGTAAATTAAACATATTTCTGTTATCTTTTTTCATATTAAAGCAGAATCAAGACAGGAAGCATAGGACTTACGTTTATGTTCTTACAGTGACTGAAATCCTGGAAGACTGGGAAGATTCAGTAAATATAGGCAAGATTTTTTCTACCTTACATATGCTAACTTTTTAAAATAAAATGAGTGTTTTAGAATGTTATATTTAGGAATGTTATTTTTAGGAAACATTCATTCAAGTTGCGATACCATGACATTTAAGTGGTGTGTGTGTGTGTGTGTGTGTAGTATACAAGTTCGTTACTGACAGAGGAGCAAATCAGCAACCTAAATCATACACAGTCCAAATGGTTAGATTTTCAATGTCTGTTTATAACTCCAAATGTATCTTTATTCATTAAGATCCTAAGATATACATAAATATTTCATATGCAGAGATGAAGATTTTGCCAGCTTGCAACCAATAATCTTCTCACAATAAGCTTTTCTTAAATGTATTAACATTTTAAATTTCAAAATTAAAAATGTTTAAATAAAAATTACATTTTAAAGGTATAGCAAAATAGTGTGAAAGTTTTTTTACTTTTTTGTAAAACTTGTTTACAAGTTATCTAGGTTTATAGGCAAACAATAAATTGACCAATTTGCTGATTGTACTAAGTTTAAAGAGGGCAGTATGTAGTATTCTGAAGGATTTGTCAAATGTAGTGAATGGATCTCACACAGATAAGTGTGCAGACTTGCAAAACATGGGCACAAAATTCACCAGAATCATCAGGAAAAAATAGAATATTGAAAGAGGTTTAGAAAAGTTCACTGAGAAAAGTGTGTATGTGCTTTGACTGAGGATCAAAGAAAAAGACTTGGAAACAAAAAAAGTTTGCTTAGAGTTTTGTAGATTATATAATTTTTCCATGCTTTTTCTTCTTTTATTGTTGATGATGATGCATTTCACAGCAATGCATGTGTGTGTAAAAGTATAAGTAAAAAATATATTTATACTTGGAGTTTCTTACCAGAATCTGGCTATATGGTTAGGATTTATATGGTAGGTATCCTCGAGAAAGATGAGCTATCTAATGACCATTCAAAGTTATGACCGACACCCAAAACTACTTATTATCTTGTTTCAAAGTTCAAGGGCTGCAGTGGTCCCGTGTTATTTGCCTTTATGATAGACCATGGTGCTGCCCTGCCTCTCTTGTGGAAGCAGCTGCCATTTTCAGCACCTCAGCAATCCCTGTGCAAATGGCAGTTGCTTTGAGAGCTTTCTGCCCATTCAGCTGGCCAGTAGGAGTCTGAACACCTTTTGCAACATTTTAGGAAGCCAACTTCAATGCAGCTTCTCAAAATTTTTATCTTGGTTTAACTCCCTCCTTCCCCAGAAAGCCACAGTTCTTCAATAAAGAAAACAAAAGCTGGGAGGGGGCACTTGTTGATCTTTTTTCCTCTCCCCCTCCCCCATTTAGATGCAAAACTAAACTCCCTGCCTCTGCTCTCCAATCTCTATCCCTTTTAAAAAACCTTATCTTGTTTCAAGGGTGAAGAGTAGGGGAAAACAGAAGCAAGGGGAAAAGAAAATCTTTCTACAACTTTTCCCCTTGAACTGAAAAATCAGAAGTTTAGCCAACTAGAGACTTGTGCAACAAAATGGAGGTTGTGGCCTTTGCGAGCTTTAGGTGTTTACCTGCAGAACCCAACTAGGACTTAAAGGCTATGTTGTAGACCAGGGGGGTCAAACTCAAGGCCCAGGGGCTGCTCAGGAGCCTGTTTTCTCTGGCACAGTGCTTGGGCCACCACAGACTCCCCCGGCGCAAGGGACATCAAACTGGCCACGCCCACCTTGGTCACACCCACCCCAGCTCAAACAGAACCCCGATGCAGCCTTTAATGAAATCGAGTTTGACACCCCTGTTGTGGACTGTCTCTACAGGTAGTCAAGCGAACAACTAAAGCTTGCAAAGGCCCAGCATCCTGCATTTTGTTGCACAAGTCTGTAATCAGCTATACTTTTGAAGATGAATTTTTCAGTGGCCAGCTGATGGGGCAGAAAGCTGCAAAAAGCTAGGGAGGTGTTGTTGTTGTTGTTTGCCTCAGAAAGGCAGAGCACCTTGACAAGAGGAAGGGCAGGGAAAGAATTAGGAAAGTCAAGTATGCTCAACATTATTTCCCATCATTTCTCCTTGGTAAGACAGCTGTGCAGCAGGCCAACATATAAGGCACCCCCTTGGGATTAGGAAGTGGAGCATGGAGTATCTCGGGATGGGGGAGGCCTGAGGCAGGTGGGCCTGTGCTTTACTAGGCCTCCCAGGATCTCCCTCACCTCTGAATTCCACTTAAAGATCCATGCATTTGTTTAACACTTAACAAAGGTACTGGAAAGAGAGGGAGAGCCGGTGGTTATTTGAGGGAGTTCATTTAACGTTGGCCAAACCTCTGACCCAAATGAGCAAGCTCCATTATGGTTTAACTTGAGGACTACCTATACTGGCAGGTCATTCGGCAGACCGCTGTGTCTTCCACTGTTGTCTTGGGTAATTTCTTTATTAAAGTACATTAGCCATTCAGAAAATCACTTGGGAATAAAAGGATAAAACACAGAAAAAAAATCTTAAAGAGGACATACTTTTTTCCTCAATATCGGTACTAATTATCTGTTAAACCTAAATGCAGGAAAATTAATTATAATAAACATATTTATACAACATACTATTAAAATATAGAATTCAGTCATTCAATGAGTAAGTAGGATTGGCTGATCAATGGCTACGGATCTTGAAGCCTGAGTCATACAGAATATAAATCCATTATGGAATATGGAAAGGGTTAGCTATCTCACAAGTTTAATAACTTTTTAAAATAAATTTTATTGTTTTTTTCTTATATATCTTTTGTCTGAGCAGGGTTGTAGATTACAATCCCATCCACCAATCACATGTTAACATAGTTAAACTTCGCCAAAATTTATCACATTTCTCCTTATATAAACTATTCTTTGCTTCATCACATTGCAGGCCTGGTTTTAATTTAAACAAATATCAGTAAAATCCTTATTCATTATTCTACATACCTCATTATCCTTATCAATTCCATTCCTCTTCAATCTCTATAATTAATTTCCATTATATCAGTTCCTCAAATGTTATTGTTTGTGTTTATTGACTTCCTTTCTCTCTGGTCTTTGACTTCCCCCCTATTGGCTAAGCTCCTTCTGCTCCTTACTTGCCTTAACTGCTGGTTATACCATGTGACATTCTCCCGCTATTGCTTACTTCCTGTTGCCCAGCCAGCTTTGCCACATCTTCCCATATCATATCTTTAATCAAGTTCCCATTATTATGAATATATAATATTATTAAAATACTAGCTGGTTGCCCGGGTTTTCTTTTCTCTTCTCCTTTTCTTTTCTTTTCTTTTCTTTTCTTTTTTCTTTTCTTTTCAATAATCCATTTAGTTAACCATATCCACAAAGAAAAAGAGAAGAAAAAAAGCAAGAACATGTAAATTTATTCCAAATTAACTCTAATGATAATCCTAAATACTACAAATAACTCTATGTCAAATTGGCCTGATTACTTCTATAAAATTAAGCTCTAATATCCCCTACTTCATATCTAACATCCATACTGTCAGGCTGGCTGTAAATTTAAAAGTAAAAAGCTGTTGTTAGCCATTGTCTCGTCGTCATCTTCTGGTAAGCATCATCTTCCTCTGCTGGTCCCCCTCTTTCCCAGTCTCCTCTCAGTTAAGTCCACTTCTGCCTTCTTTGTTGTCTTCATGTGTGCTTTTAATACAATCTCAAAGTTTCCTGTTGTAGTGTGTCGCCATCTTGTATCTGCCTCTGCATCTCAAATTGCCAGTCCAATTTCCAAGATCCTTTCTGCGGTATTCTCTGTTTCAATAATAATTCTTGTTCCACATTCCACTTGTCATTTTGCTGTTCAGGCTCCTTCACTTCCCATGTTTCTTGCTGTTCAATCCACCAGCCTTTGTCCTGACACACCTCCTCTTCAATCTGTTGCCCATTCAGCCCAGCACTCACATTATCACAAAAAGTCTTCAAAAGATCCAATATTTCTTGCTCCACTTCAAGGATACAATCAATCCTCTCAACTGCTTTCTGGCACCAGCCCAGGGCAGGTTGTAAATCTATCTGCTCCGTTCATGCTGTCATTTCAAATAAATCTCCTCTTAGTCATTAAGGATACACCACAAGTCCAAGTGTTAATTAAAGCTCTTTTAGCTGTTAGCCTTCTGATGCTAATGATAGTATTGTCTCACCCGATCAGCAGCCACTGCCCAGATTTCACCTCGCCTCCTGCATATCTTTGCTTCCAGTAAGACCCGGCTGTATGGTGGCCATATTATTTTATGGCCACCATCGTAGAAATTGCCATGGCAGGGAGAGAAAGATTAAATCCCCTCAACCCACCCAACGCTTCTTCATTTCGCCGTCCCCCTCAAGGCAGCTTAGGCTCCTCTAGGAGCTCTTGGGACAGCAGACCTGGGTCAAGATTGCAGATCCCTGCAAGTCTTCCACCCAGCGCCACTGGGGAGCAAACAGAAAGTCCAAGTTTGATAACTTTTTGAAGGCTTTTATTTCTCTGTGGCATATAGGTAGTCCTCAACTTATGGCCACAACTGAGCCCAACATTTCTCCTGCTACGTAAGACATTTAAGTGAATTTTGCCCCATTTTACAATCTTTGTGAAGTTAAGTGAATTATTGCAGTTCTTAAGTTAGTAACATGGTTGTTAAGTGAATCTAGCTTCCCCATTGACTTTGCTTATTAGGAGTCGCAAAAGGTGATCACATAACCCTGAGACACTGCATTAGTCATAAATATGAGTCAGTTGTCAAGAATATTAATTTTGATCATGTGACCATGGGAAGTTGCAAAAGTCTTAAGTGTGAAAAACTCATAACTTTGGTCACTAAATGGTTGCAAGCTTAGGACTAGCCATATTAGACTAGCCATATTAGGTGTTGCCCATAATGTATTTTAAGAATAGATCTGAAATTTCTGGAGTGTTTTAAGTCATATTTTTATATGCAATATTGTTAAATGATGAAATCAAGGAACTTTCAGAAGTTTGTTTACTTAACAAATTTCTACACCACCCATCTCACCTAAATGACGCAAGTTATATTATTAGTGATGTTGTTTCAAACAAGCTGAACCTTAAAATATTATCTTTCTATCCTCACAGGAAGGAAGAGAGAATGGTTTAAAGTTGAGGATGCAATCAAGGTCCTTCAGTGTCACAAGCCTGTACATGCGGAGTATTTGGAAAAATTGAAACTTGGGTGTCCATCTACCAATGGAAATCCTGTAGTTTCTTCCCACCCTGATAATAGTTCTCTCTATGTTACTTCAGCACAAACCTCTGGGCTACCATCCACTATAAGATAAATTCTGAGTTACTTTTTCATGTTCTTCCATCACAAGTGGAGATGTATTAGTGATCCTGTGCTGTGTGTATTGTAATCAGAATCTTGTGTCCATGAATACTTTATGTTCAGTCTTACTTCTTTTCTCTTTATGTTCAGTCTTACTTTTCTCTTGTATTTTGGCAAATCAAAGCCATACAGGGATTTTTAAAGATGCCTTAAATGGTCCTTTTTCATTTTTAAACATAATTTAAAAAAATTAATTTGAAACTTGACATTTGACTTAATTCAGTTTCTTAAACTTTCTCAATTATATTGCTTTAATCCATTCATTGTTGCTTCCCAAGGTCAAAATTAAATTAGTTGGAGGAGTTAAGGCAATGAAACCAACAAAGTGCCTTCAGTATTAAGCTTCCTCCTTTAAATTTTTTTTAAAAAATCAGCATATCAATGCTTTTTAAAAACCTTTTTATCAGTTCTTCATATTGCTCTTGTTAAAACATTTTGGCCTAATAGGCAGATATCACAAAATATCAAAAAAAAATTCCACTTTCGTTATTTGTTGCCAAAATTAGTATTCACTTTCTTTGCAGTTCCAGCAGGTTTAATTAATTACTGGAGACCATTCCAACCTTTTCAGTTGTTTTAGAGATTATGTGAATCATATTATTTGGAAGATAACTGTTTGGGGGGCTAAAGGGGGGGCAAGCAGGTCATATCAAAATGTTGAAATGATTTCATATCTGCCACTAAAACATGCATATTCTTTCTCTAAACAGCAATGAGTTATAATTTCACAATTTTCTTAAAGCATCTACACTAAAATTTCCATTTTTCTGTAAAGCCAGAGTTTTGGTTGAGGTAAACAACCACTACTGTTGTAAAAATTTCTCTTTTCTCATTCTTTCTATGTAACATAAATTCCCTGTAAATAATTCAACAGATGTAAACTATAAAGTGGAAAGTTAAATGTAATGTAAATACTATTGTTCAGCCATTTGGGTTGCCACCTATGACTTTCATGTCTTAATAGTGACATAAGCAGGAATTTCAATAGCTCAATTTCTTTAATATATCTTCAGATTTTTCTGTTTTTTTATTACACAGCTGTTAAAGTGACAACAGTTATGCCTAAAAATAGGTGAGAACTATATACACTAATGCTGCTATGAAATGATCACTTGCTGTTGCAATTTTTAAAATAAATGTCATAATTTTTCCTCTAGAAAGATGGAAATAATGTGCCATATGGATGAATTTAAATAAGGAACATCTGTAAAATATAAGAACAGTTTTGAGTTTTCATTGAAGAAGAACCTAAATAGTAGTAATAGAGAATTGATATTAAGTTCTGCCATAGGTAAGAACCTTGAAATTTTAGTAGCTTAGATGATGGTGGGAATCCTAGGGCATGAATCAGTTTCAAAGAGCCCTATGTAAAGTCAAAATGATAATGCAGACTTAATATAAAAACCTTGTATTAACTGGAATGGGGAAGTGATTAGTTAAGTATGTTCGCTGTTCAGGCCCACGTTTCTATTTATTATTCAGTAGTTTATTGACCATATGGTTGTAAAAGTGAGAAAACGCCTCACATTATAGCGATGAGCAGAACAGCAAGCCAAGTCTGTAGTTCTTAACAGCTTCATCTCAACATTTTTGGAATATAATCTAAGATAATAGAAACCTCACATTAGTAATGCATGGTTATTTTGCTTTTTATCATTATATACTCTGTAAAAATGTACAGTTTATGCTAACTAAATCAAAGGTGATTGCTTATAAATACTTGACTGCCACATAGTTACACTGATGTACAGATCTCTTTAGCCTATGCAATTTAAAATAATTACACCTTCCTCAGATTTCTAATATGTCTCGTGCAACGTGATACATAGGATAAGAAATATCCAGTGTTCAATTTCTTTAATTTACGAGTTCATTGAATAAAATTAATATTCTTTAATTCTATAATTTGCAGACTGTGCAGTGCTTTGAAATTGGTTTAAGAAATATATATGGCTGCCAGACAAGCGTTCAGCTTGTGTTCCAAAGCACCTCTTCTAAACTGAATCCAAAGAAACCCTTAGCTGTACTGTACTAATTTGCAGGTATAGGTACGCCAGATATAACAGGAAAGAACCGCTTGCCAAGATAAAACCTTTTACAATAAAGAACATGGTTTTCTGTAAATTGTCAAAGTACTGAAATGTTCTTGTTGAATTAGGATGTAGATCAAAACTTGCTCTTTAGTGACATGCATTTTGGTCTCCCACAGAGAGGAATGGAAATTGATTTGGACCTTCGTGTACAAAAGTTTGTTATAGAGAACAAGTAGTTGGGAACATGTCTTATAAGCAGTGTAAGGGGCAACAAGAAACAAAAAATTAAAATCTCATGTTTACTGTAAGCTACCAAAGCTATTAAAATGTTTGAAACAATTGTTCAATGTGCTCCTGAAATGGTATACATACACAGAAAACATCATAATTCAAGTTGTAAACGTTTTGAACTGAGCATGGCTTTCTTTTAAAGACTGGTATAAGAATTTTGACTTTTTATATCTGAAAAAAACCTCAAATAAAAAATAAACACCGAAAACTACTGTTCCTTTTTACAAAGTTTAGTGTCATGATTAAGTGGTACCGGTACTTCACCTCTAAAATCCACAAATTTACTGCCACAACAGAGGCAGAATCAATTAAGTTAGCTGGCTCTATGTATTCATATTAAGTTCTAATCAAATTCTCATCATCTGGAAGTGCTTCTCATTGTACACTTTGTAGGGGGAGAGCCAAGTTGGTCTATGCAAACTAAGTATTAGGTGCCTGGTAACCATTTTTTCAATGATTGGCATGTTTTATTAAAAAGGCATAAGTCTTCATGAGCTGCACTTCACCTCACCAAATGCCCTTAGAAGTATAACAATCTTTGTAGTTGTGTGGAAACATTGAGTTATGTACAGTAGAGAACATTCTTCGCTTTCTGCCCTTTGGGAATTATGCCTGTTTGCTTCCACTTTCTTTAAAAAATGTGTCTATCTCTGCCATTTTCTAGTTCAGAGTTGGAAAATTTATTACCAAACCAGATAACAAAACCTTGTTATTGCCATTTTAGCTTTAAAAAAGTCCTATGCTTCAACCTTAGTTATGTACCAAAGCACATTAATAGCCTGTACTGCTTACAGAATATCCAAGGCTCAGTCTACAGCACTTGCAATTTGATCAAATATAAAGATTGATCTGGAGAGCTATGCTGATCAATAATTTACAGGGGTAATGAGGCAATGTTTGGAATTTGACTCAAAAGAAGCATTTGACAATCTGCACTCAAAACAAAAGGGTATAAGAGTATTAAAAAACACTTGCCCTCATATCAGCACAAAGCGGGAGACCCAATCAGATCTGCCTCATGTTGCCGATTTCTCTCACTGTGGACTTCAGTTTTGTCTCTCTTTTCACCCTCACCACAAAATGGCAGGAGGAAGTATAAAAGTCAAAATCGCTATGCAAAAGGACAGGACAGTAGGCAACAGCAAAGACCATGCAACAATCTACAATGACAACTGGATTGGGCACAACCTTGGTAACAGTTAATTTGCTCTGGTCAGTGATCAGGAAAGTTTCCCTCAACCTCTGGGCTTGTAAGGAAAAGAGAGGAACCAAGTTATTTCAGAACTAGCTATTTTGGTGAATTTTGATTTCCCTTGATTTTTTAGCTTTTCTCTGGAAACAGACATCTAGGAACTAATAGGATCCTAGATGGGGGTTTAGATCAGAAGCATTTTCAACTTCTCACAGAACAGTCTCTCTTAATGTATCAATACCGCTGGCAAAGAGACATTAGTTGTCTAGCTGAAAAGGCAGTCACAGTGATTACTATGCTACCTCTTAAATAACTTCAAAGTATTTGCTCCCGAATTGACAATCTTTTCCAAATTCTTCACTAATCTGGTCATTGAATAGAAAAACCCTGCCAAACCAAGAAGTTGCTTTCTCCAGCAAGCTGAATCTTGCAAAAAATAAAAAATAAAAAAAAATCTGACCATAGATAAACCTAGATCAGTGTTATCTAAGTATTGGAAGTGGTCTTCCTCAGATTCAGGTAGTCACCAAGTCAAGTGGTACTAAGTTCTGCTCAACACAGGCAGCAGGGCAAGCATAACAGCAAACTGAAGTATGATCAAAATCTCAGTCCTTTGGTTTTAAGCCTTATTCAAATAGGCTCCAGTACGGGAAGACACTTGAAAGGGGACTAAAACAAGCTGGTCAGCATCTCAAAATTCTTCAACCTCACCAACAGCCAGCCTCCAGTTTCTTGCTAAAGCCAACATGGCTTCAGATGTAGAAACAGGTTGGAGATTACGACTCAACTACTGGGAAGTTGTCAACTTCACAAAACCTTATACGCAGATAATTTATGTAAAGAAAATGTGATTCCCTGATACGGTGATCAAATTTAGGGATCAAAAATCATTGCAGAGTCCAAAAGAATATAAATCAAGATCAAGGAAGAAGTCCTTATCCAGACTTTGGCACCTTTGTTTTCTCCAGGGAATTAACAATTAACTTACTGATCCTCCAAACAACAAACCCCAAGGCAACCTGTGTTCTAGCCTCAACAATGCAAACTTTAAAAAGCAATTTTGATCCATGTGATAGAGCATCTCCACTGATAGATGGATGCAGATGACAATCAAATTGGCCCCTAGAGTATCAGAGAAAACAAAAAGATCTGTAGCATTTAGGAATAAAGATGCCAAGGAATGCTATGTAGGCCATCACTACTACACCTATGTAAGTTGTGCTATAAACTTCCTTGTTTAGGATCCAGATTAAAGACTGTCAACTCTATTTTTTCTTTATGGAGCAGTAAAATAAGGTAAGAAAATGGTACTGACATCAAGCCATGTACTCTGTCATATTCATATTCAACTTCAGAATATAAAATTATTTGAGAACTCAAGTAACTCTTCATTTTACAAATAACCCCAGTGGAGTTCACACAACACACAAATCCCCTGAGTGTGCTTTGCTCAGCCCACTTTCCCTTTTGTATGATGGCCTTATAAAGATGACATCCTTGTAAGCCTGTTTAACTGGCAGCCTGTGGGTAGATGTGTCACACATAGGCTACACCCACCCTGGCCCCACAAAAGCAAGATTATGATACATCACATTACATAATCAAGTTTGACACCCGTGTCCTAAGGTAAACAGAACATGCTGAACCTTAACCCTTTTTCAAACTGAAACCAAATACGATAAGAGGGATCTTATATTTTATTTCTGAATCTATATCTGAATTTACACAAGAGTGTCTTCAAAACTTTAAATGCTTCAGAATACAGTAGAAGGTCCAACCACAGTGCCACACAAGTTACAACCCTTCGTTATCATTTAAAGTGATCTATGTACAAACTTGAATTTCAAATATAACTGGTCTGAGTGATAATGACAAATCACACTGGTGTTTCAGAGTCAAATTGTGGCTTCCAACTAATCAAATGTATTTTATGTTGCCAACCAGAACATAAGAAAATATAATCATTAAACATGAATCCCAGTGAATTACTACTATGAACAGGTAATGATTCTTCAACTGATTAAAAAGGTGGTTGATATTTCTTCCACATATACAGTATGTGAAAGGAAAACCCCAGCCTTCTTGGGAGTAAGACTCACAAAAGAATATTTTCAGACTAACTACTGGACGAGCATAAAGTTTTCAACAGGGAAGGGCAAGGGAAAAAGTAAAAGCAAGCTGATAATAGGGTGAAAGGAACACAAAAAGAAGTGTTACATAAAAACTATTAAACTCTACCAACTATTAAACTCTACCAACTGTTCATAAAGAGGCTATTTTTCCCTGATGAACTGAGCCATCTCTTTCAACAGAAATGCCAAGTAGAAAGCATAGGAGCCAGTTTCTATCTTTCCGCTTAAAATGCACTCTCTTAAAACAAACATTAAGTTTTTCAAAGGCCTATTTGTAGAGGATGGAATCATCAAACCAGTCTCATCAGCAGAACACTAATAGACAACTCGGCTCAGATATATTCAGACTAATAAATAAATAACTGAACTTCGCATATCTACCAGGACTGTTTGGACTAAAGTCAGTTAATTCCATAAATTTAGATTAGACAAAGAAGGAAATACACAGTACAATTTGACAATAGGTATTACATCATTCATTTAATCAATGAACAGAGATAAATTTAAAACAGCTTCAACTACAGTATATTTCCGGATTTTAAAAAGAAGGGTGGATTTGATTTTTGTTAAGAGAAGGAATCGCAGAACCTGGGCATGGTGAAAATTGTCTTCTTTACTTCACCTATTATTGTTGTTGTTGCTACTATTACTACTATTATTATTTAAGATTTAATTTGAATTCAATTTACAGTCTGGGACTGCTAAACAGTTAACAGTTCAAGTCCAAAACAAGAACCTAAGAGCTGTTAAGGTAAAGTGTGAGTATAGGCAATTCCAAGTAAGGTAGTTTTTTGCAAAGTTAGAATATACAAGCCTGATAAGTTCAAAATTTCCACGTATCTAGGCAACCCTTTGGGTATTGTTTCTATTATTATTGGTACAACTATTGTTTTCTTCTTCCACAATTGCTCAACTTCAATTTGCAAATCGTGGTATTTCATTATTTTTTTCTGACTGTTTCTCAGTTTTGCTTTCAATCTTACTGTTTTCAAGAGGTTTTCCTTGTTCACCTTCAGCAAAGGCTCTTTTTGCTTTTTTATGTAGTCATTTAAGCCGTGTTTTTCCTCTTCCGTAGTTCATTTCACCTGTAAGAGTCCTCTGCCACCCTGAGATCCGGCAAGTACAAACTATCAGTATCACTTTTTGGGTGTACAGCATGGTACATTGTCATTAGTTTTCTTGTCTTTCAATCCAAGTTATGAGGTTCTAGCTGACTGCAATCATTACTGTTACTACT
This sequence comes from Mimophis mahfalensis, assembly GCA_032468015.1. Taxonomy (NCBI): domain Eukaryota; kingdom Metazoa; phylum Chordata; class Lepidosauria; order Squamata; genus Mimophis; species Mimophis mahfalensis. The sequence goes on from JANHFR010003713.1 coordinate 46,257, forward strand.
ATTACTATTATCATAGATGTAATCTTCAATTCGATTCAGTCTGGGACTGGTAAAAACTTAACAGTTCAAGTCCTAACCAAGGACCTAAGACCTGTTAAGATTGCATCTGAATATATAGGCAGTTCCTGTATACTACTGCTGTTGTTGTTTGTTGTTCATTTATTTCTCTGTGTCATATATGTGGGTATATGCATAATGTTTTATTTATTATTTATTTAATCATGTTTACGTATTGGAGGTGGAGACCCTTTGAGACTTGTATTCAACAAAATTTCATTTTAATGTATGCCAATTAGTGTAAATTCAAAATGACAATAAAGTTATTCTAAGTTCCTATTGTTATGGTTCTCTCTGTTGCTTTCCAAGTACAGTAGAACCTCTGATCACAACCATAATTCATTCCACAACTTTGGCAATTTCTTCATTTTCTAATGTTTCTCTTCAGGAATTTTTGGGTTGGGTCGTGTTTGATCACCACACAACACACAAATTTTTTGGTTGGAACGCGATTTGGTCATGACCAGAGGTTCTACTGTACACTGAATGCTTCTGTATTGGAGACAAATTCCATGTGTGTCTAACCACACTTGGCCAAATAAAGTATTCAAAAAGGAGGGTCAGCCTAAAATTCCTTAGCCACAAGCAAATTAGATCCATCCACCCCCTTGAGTGCTGTTGACCCTTATTTAACTCTAACCAGGTGCTGGCCATTAGTTGAGACGATTCCTGTGCACAGGTTTTTAGCAATAAATCCATCATGTATAGACCTGGTCTGTTACAAAATGAGATTCAGATTGAAAATTTTAAAATCTGTGCTTTTTGAATCCTCACTTGTCAACATTTAGAGGTAGAATTCACAAGAAGCTTTCGGGAAAAATTTATCTGTTGTCCCTGTAGAATGTTTGAATTCAGAATATAACTTACAAGTCATAAACTTTGAAGCAGCTCTCTTACCATCTATTTTAAAGAGATGTGTGTATATACATTGTATTTTGATGGCAATGTATATATATATCTGCATAATATTTTATATATATATATATATATAAGGTAAAGGTAAAGGTTCCCCTCGCAGATATGTGCTAGTCGTTCTCGACTCTAGGGGGC
>JANHFR010003713.1:47912-58430 GCA_032468015.1 Mimophis mahfalensis
CTGTCTGTCTGTCTGTCTGTCTATCTATCTATCTATCTATCTATCTATCTATCTATCTATCTATCTATCTATCACAACAATGGTGCTATTCATTGATAATACAGAAAGAACCAACTAAAATGCCAAATATAATCTAAAACAGAATCTCAAACAACTTTAAGATGGTTTTAATGCCACATTTCAGAGAAACCATTTTAAGATAATCTCTCTTGCTAAAACATATGAGGCTTTTATTATGCTATAATGCAATCAACTCGGGGAACAATACCATCACTAAAAGCATTCGTCTGTTGAAAATGTGATTTTAATAGATATTTATCTTACATAAGAGCACAATACATACACCATATTCTATATAGGAATCCCAGATGATAGTAGCACAGGTATGATGGGAAAAGTATGGATCTCAGTACTGTTCCCTGAACTACAAGACAGATATTATCCATGGCAACTGGCATTACACTGGCCACATTGAAAGCACAAAGATTAGAAGATAGTCAAGGCAAAAACATAGGGTAAGAAAAGGAAGTTTCCAGGAAGTGTGGGAGTGGGAAATATGGTCAAAATATGCCCCTGTGAGGTTTTTTTTACATCTTACCATGATGGCTTTTTTAAAAAAAAAATCTATATTCCAAATTAAGAAATGGAGCAAAACCATGGTAGTGTAAGTATTGCACATAAAACCGGATTTAACAAAGCTAGCTGTAAAGATCTTAATTTATCATAAAGGAGGATTTAATTCTATGTACAGGATCATTTTTAAAAGATGGAAATTATCTTTAAATGTGTAGTCTGATACCCAATAATACTTAACACAAGACAGACACGTTACATACACACCCAAAACTGCTGTTTGTTTTGCTAGCTTCCTGCTTTAGTGGTACTTAACACTGCATGTACATAACATCAATGATGCATCTAACCTATTTAAGTCTCTGATAAGCTACTACATTATCAAGGGCTTTTTAAAAACACAAAACCAAAAAATATTATGAACACTAGTAAGGCATTAATACAAGTCAAAAAAAATCCAAGATTATACTACAGCTTTTAGGTTGAAGAAATCCAACAGTTTCAATCCAGCTTTGTTTTTAAAAAAAAGCAATTGTCACAATTGAAAATGGGAAAAAGAACACATGAAAACAAACAGTACAAAGGCAAAGTAGAATAACAAAATATTTTACTAAAACATAAGATTTACAGAAGATTTTCCGGACAAGCCATACAAAATGGTCACAAGCTTTTTTTTTAAAGGAAGATTTTTACACTTGACAGTAGAATCACAATATTATTAGTGAATGGATGTTTAATGTTCCCATTTTTTTCAAACAACCAAGCTTGTCCAGCTACAGCTAAGTTAGACTTGGCTAGAATATAACTGGTTAGCTGCTTTAACCAATGCAATTAGCATCACCATAAAAAAAGGGAAGAAGAGCCCACACAATTAGAACAAAAACCCCTGCAGCTAACCCTGACTACTTTCATTCACAGTGCTTACACTTAACTCATGATGGGAAAAAATCATTAAAAGCAGAGATGTGCTACTGCTTTTAAACAATTTCACAAACAATCCTGATGATACTTCTAGCCTCTGCTCATGCAGAACAGGAGTGAATTAGGACAAGACACAGATTTGCTAATGTGCATTTAAATCACCAAAGAACTGATGTCTGGGTTTTTATTCTGTAATAAAGTTTTCTAAGACTCTGTCCATTATGTGAAAACAAAAAAAGGAAGAGGTCTTGGCAGAACAGGAAAAAGTGATGCACACTAATTTAGAGCACATTTTAAATATTATTCATGGCATATAGCCTAGTCCATGCTCTGGCTGTAAAAAGAAAGGGAAAAAAATGTATTAGTCAAAAAAGTAAGATACTGAAATTTAAATATATTCCCTTTGCTCCACTTATTTGATTTTGCTGAAAATCTGTTACAGTATTCTATCTATGGCTTTTCCATATTCACACTAGGCATGTGATAACTACTATTTGTTATGCAGCATTTATCATATTTAGTTGTGATCAGCGTGTCTCATTTGTGACACTACTAGCAGTGCCATTTGGAACAGTAATTTATCTTTTTTTTCCTGGCATATACAATATGCTCATTCAAATAACCTTAACAAACTAGCCAGGAAGTAAACTTCAGCAATGGAGGGTAGGCAGAAATAAGCAGAAATTATGCTGAACCAGATATTAATCCTTCATTTAAAAAAGTTAACTGCTTACATGCATATCTATAATCTAAATATGTTTATAAAATAAAAGCAAAGGAAAAACTACATGAAACGTAGAAGAGGCCCTACTCTCTTCAAATCACCCACATGGGAAAGAAAAAGAGAAACAGAGAAGGGGGAGTAGGTAGATATCTTGAAGAGAGGGACTAGTCCTAGAATGAAGATACAACACCTGTTTCTATGGCTTGGACTTCATTGGTCTTCCACTGCTCAGCTACGTCATTTGCTAGTGGATCGTCTGGGTTGGGTGCGCTTAACAAAGCCTGGATTGATAGCAGAACTGTACGGATCTGCAAAGCTGGAGACCATTTATCTGAGGAAGCAAGTGAGAAGGTACTACAGCAACATTTCTAATAAAGACACCCTTTCCCCCACACCTCCCAACTTGGGAAATCACTGAAATAATTTCTGAATATCTTTACAATCTGCTAAAAGAAGGTATCATTGTAATAATGATTCCAAATTGCTTACCTTTCAAAATATCTAAACATATTCTTCCCAATTTGTCTACATTAGGATGATAAATTTTGGTCATGAAACGTACTTTCGGAGCTGCCATTGGATATTCTTCTGGAAGGAATAGTTCAAGTTTAAATGTCCCACCCTCAAAGGGGGAATCCTGTGGCCCTGCAATGACCACATGAAAATAACGTGCATTGCTTTCATCTGGTTCTGCCTTTATGCCAGGAACAGGTTCTGCCAGCAAGCGCTGGGTTTCCTGAAAGAGAAAAAAACAACATAGCAGTTCATGCCTTGAAATGACACAATTCAAGCATAATGCTTCCATTTCCTTATCTCTTCCCTCTTCCACTGTAAATGCAGGGTAGTCTGTCGGTATAACTACTAAAGTCTTGGCTCAATCATCTATCAAAACTTTTATTAATGCTATTGTCTTTCTTTGTGGCCAACGCTTTTTTCTTATACACTGAACAATTTTTTCTATGTTTGAGATCTTCTGCTGCTGTAAACACCTGCTCAAATTGTCCTTGATCAACATTCTATATAAGATCTATGTAACCTTGCAGCTTTTGCTCTGGGTTCATGAGACCAGTAACTCATTGAAACCTGGAAAGCCATGGAATTAATAACTTGATTGTTTGCACACTATCCAGTTGTTATTTTGGAAGTGAGTTTTCTACCACATTATATGAAATTGAAAAACACTAGCGAGGCTGTCCTGCTCTTACTCACCTGATTAACTGAAGAAATAATCAGAACCACCTTCTAATAAGAAAGCTATTTTTAACATGCATGGCTAAATATAAAAACTACTTCATAAAACAAGAAATTTAGTTTGTTTGACATATCAGGCATCAGTGTGTCATCAAATTTCTTATGTACTTTCAGATCTAACTGAAAAACAGATCTTTTTGAAAAAAATTACTAAGAGTTGAAAATTTGTTTAAATTTATAACATTTCCATTTGCTGATGTCTATAAGTTTTCTGACATACTTTAAAAAAGCATAGAAACTGAATTTGCTAAACAAAATAAATAAAACTTAAACTGCTTATTTTTTTAATAGTGTCTAGATAGATAGATAGATAGATAGATAGATAGATAGATAGATAGATAGATAGATAGATAGATACATACATACATACATACATACATACATACATACATACATACATACAGTGGAACCTTGGAACACTTCGGTTTGCAACCAATTCGGCTTCCGACCCAAAAATCCACCCAAGTTTTGGATCCGTTTACGATCCAAAACTCGGCTTCCGAATTAAAAACGGTGCGGAAAGCTTCCTTTCTGCGCCATTTTGCCATCTGTGCATGTGCAGAAGCATTGCTTCGGGGCACAACCAATTTGGGTCCACAACCTGAGGTTCTACTTTAATAGATACTGAACATGACAATAAAGATTCAGTAGTGTTATAAAAGCATAATGCTACCTCATTTACAGTGTCAGAGTTTGGATGCACCCATGTGAGTGTGTAAAGCACAATGAGGAAGCAAAAAACTAGCCAGACAGTGTTCCATGTTCTGTGACTGGGACAATTTATAACCTTTCATATTTCATATAATAACAATTTCATATATGGTAGAAAACTCATTTCTGCTTCTGGTTATATTAACCCCTAAATAGTGTTTGATTTTACCTAGATTCCTGATGATAAAAGATTCCTGTAACTTAGCAATTATATCTATTGCTTCCTGATCAGTCTTAGTGATTATTGCTATATCGTCTGTAAACAACAGTAACATGGCAGCAGAATCTCCAGTTACTCTTCTAAACAAACATTGATCTGCTAAACCAGCTTTAAGCCCCATATTCATCAGTACTTTAACAATACATTGATCCCATTCATAACCTGAGTGTTTAAGTCCATACAGACTTTTTAACAGTTTCCAACAACCAGTGCCTGTATTGTGTAACCTTTGGGTTTCTTTTTATATCTGGTGTGTCTTAGTGGGGCATAGAGATAAGCGGTATCCACGTCAATGTGATGTATCTGGTACGTATGTTTGGCTGCCCACACCAAAACAGATCTAAATGATATAGACTTAATTGCAGGAGCAAATACTTCATCATAATCCTGGGAAGTTTGAGCATACCCTTGTGCCACCAGTCTCACCTTACACTTTGTATAGCCATCCACCCCTTTCTTTAATTTGAACACCCATTTTGAGCCAATTGCCTTTTCAACCGGTGGAAGATCTCCATCTTCATACACCCCTAGACGTTTCAGAAATTCAAGTTCCCTGTTCATTGCTTCAGTCCAAGCACGCTTCTCCTCTACAGGCAACTAGGTCAGTTCAGTATAGTTTCGGGACTCAATGGAGGAAGCAACGACTTGAGTCGGACACTCAGGGTTGATACGGGATTGCTTATTTTATTCTAGAAATGCTTACATATTTATAGAGAGAAAAAAGGTTCTGCATTGTTAACAATTGACTAACTACAAACATGACCTCAGATCTGGTAGACTCCTTGGTGTTGTTTGTCAAGAAGATTGGATTAGACTAAGATCAGGCCAAATCAACCCCTTGTTTGTTTTTCATTATGTGTAATCTTATAGGTAATTAACGACTTTCTGGCTGAGGTTTGCCTTCCGAGCCTCAGCCATTATTTACCTGACTAGATCAACATTATGTAAGAATAACTACAAATGGACACCTGGCAAACAAATTGATATCACTCAGGTGATTGTCTTGTGCAAGTTGATCTCCTGGGTTAAACTGGCACAGACTCTGTGTCACTTGGAGATGATATGATTTCTTCCCTCTGCTCCTCCTGAAGAGTAGTAGCAGGATCACTCAAAGTGTCAGTCAGAGTCTCTAGAGGCTCCTCCTTTACAGTCAGTGGTTTGCGTAGCTCTTTCTTAGACAGTTCAGAGTCTACAGTCCCTTTCTCTTCACCCAGATTAAGAGGCACATAACGATGCTCTAGGTTACCTATCCAACATTCTCCATAAAATTAGCACTAGCGCATCCATACATTATCAGAAACTGGTAACCCAAATCTATATGCTCTATGGTTAGCTTCATACCCAAGGAAGTACATTTTTCGGGCTCTATGCTATCCCTTCCTCCTCCTTTGACTAGGTATGCGCACCCATGCTGGTGCCCCAAACGTGTGCAAATTACTCAAATTAGGTTTCCTGCCATCCCATCTAGTATGGCAGTTCCCCAGTAGTTGCATTTACCACAACATTCAGTAGATGGTTAGCACACTTTGTGGCTTCTCCCCCAAAATATTTTGGTAAGCCAGCATCTCTAATCTTCATCCTGGCCATGGCCTGTAACTTCTGGTCTTTCCTCTCAACATAAGAATTAGTAGGACGATAAGGGGCTGTACATTTATGTACTATGCCCTGTTTTGCCAAATAATCAGTAAGCCTCTTATTAACAGATTCTCTGCCATTATCAGTCACTAGGCACTTCAATTTTCGACCACTTTTCCTCTCTGCAAACTTAATCCAGTTCATAAGTTGTACTGTCTCTATTTTATCTTTCAAGGTGTAACAAAACCCATACCTTGATCCTCTACACTCAAAATATACCTGGACCATCCTATACTAGGCTACATGGGTCCTATCAGGTCAGCAAACACTACTTCCAGTGGAAAAGAAGTTTTAAAGCCATCTCTTCAGTTTGCTGGGGTCTGTTTGGTTTTCTCCTCTTTGCAAGCCTCACAGTCTAGATAATTGGAACATGGCTTAAGCCTTATTCCGTCTAACTCAACAGTCTTTTTTAACGCTTTAAAATTAACATGGCCTAACCGCCTGTGTAACAAATGTATACACTCATCATGAGGGTTTTTATTTTCAAACACTGAATTTATGGCATTTCCTACTTCCATGTTCAGTACAAAGAAGTCATTCTGTAGAGTGGCTGTGCCCTGCCTTCCGTCCTTTTCTATATAACACATGGTCCCTTTAAATTTTACCTCAAAACCTTCCTTCAGTAAAGCCTTTACAGACAGTAAATTATACTTTAAGTTTGGAACACATAGCACATCTAATTCCCTGTCCAAATTTGGCAAATAAACCTTGCCCTTACCACTTACGTTAATACGATAACCATTGGCTAAAGAAATAGTTTGTTTCCTTAAAGGAGTAACAGTGGAAACAATACTCCTCCTAATGAGGGAATAGGAGGCTCCACTATCCACCATCCACTTGTCCTCCTCCCCAGTTAATTTACTACCTGAGATAGCCAAACTACATTTCTTTTTGCCCTTTGAAGTGGTTTTCTTTGTGCTTTTGGCTTTACAAAACTTGACTATATGCCCCAGAGAACCAAACATTTTGCTATATGAGCCTTAACAGTCTGCTCACTATCTTCCTCTTGCAGAACAGTCTTTGTCTTATTTGAGACACTTGAAGCACTCACCCTAATCAGTTTGCTGTCTTTCCGATGCCTTTCTTCATCCAGTAACTGACCAGTAATGTTTTCTAAGGTTAAATCCTCCTTAGCTCTAGTGTAGACACAAACTGGTCATAACTATCGTCCAGAGATGACAGTATTATGTAGACCTGCTGCAGCTCAGTAAACAATAACTCCTTCTCGGGAAGCTCAAACAGTATCTGCTTCATGTATTCTAAATGCTTTAACATGTCCCCACCAGGCATGAGACGTTCCCTAAACAATTTCGTAGTTAGATAAATGTGAGCACTAACGCTCTCTCTAACATAGATTGTTCTCAGCCTTCGCCAACATTCAGCTGCAGATTCTAGGCCATGAATGTGAACCAGCTGTTGGTCTCCAAGCATTAAGCCAATAATACACAGTGCCTTCTCATCGTCCCTCTGGCACTGCTCTATCTCCTTGGCATCCTCTTCATTGTCTTGGTCCAAGGTTTCTACACCAGGTGGATTGTTCACGACTGACTGTAAGCCCTCTTTGCGTAACAGCAAGCTGCACCTTTGTGACCAGGTAGCATAATTAGTTCCATATAACCTGGTTATCTGGAAACCACTGGTTGCAAACATCTGCAAGGCAATCTCCCTCATTGAACTGCAGCGCTAGATACTGCTCACAAAATAACACTGTCTTCACTTCCTGGACACACAGCACAGACCAGGGTTAACTGGACAGCTCTGGGTTAACAGGGCAGCTCTGGATCCATAGCCAATGTCAGAGTTTGTGGGTGTGTAAAGCACAATACGGAAGCAAAAAACAAGCCACTGTTCTGTAAAAACACAGAAATGTGTATTGGAGTTTTCACAGCAAAACCCAGAACAAGGTCAAACAGTCCATTAGTCAAAGCTCATCAGTTGATAACAGTTCAGGGAGTATACAGTTCAGATAGTCCTCATCGTTAGCCAAAGGTCATACACAATTACAGTCCATGATACAGTAACACAGTTTGTTACTAACCTTGTTAAAGCAATCCAAACAGTAATCAAGAAGCTGCAAACTACAAACCACCAAGCCAAACTACCAAGACTGCTAAGACCAAACTACAGAAACAAACTGCTACTATATTTTTTAATTAAATCTTTATTGTTATTTTACAGATTAAAAAAACATCACACAAAACAAACATACAAACCCAAACCCCCCACATCCATGGACAACATATATACACAACCCCAATACCCATGACTGCCTTTCCCAGCTCTACGTTCTTTTATGTACAGCAACACTATTTCAAGATTCATTATCAAGTCAAAGATCAAAAATACACATTGGCAGCTCAAGGAAGAAAGTTAAACTCTACATACTTTTAACATTAATAAGTAACTAGATTAACACCTTTGAGTCTAAGTTTCTATTATTCTGTTTACCGCCCCTGTATACCACCAATTCCAAATTAGGTAGTATTTAGTATCTCCTTTATCCCTCAGCCAAGCAGTCAATCTGTCCAATTCTGCACAGTCTCCGGCGGTATATTATTTGTCTTCCAAAATTGGGCATAGCTTATTCTAGCAGCTGTAATTATATGTACAATCAGATACCATAAGTATTTACTCATTCCTTCCGGCTTCATTCCCAGTAGAAAGGACTCAGGCTTCCATTCAATATTTATACCCGTAATTTCAACCAACCATTTCAGAATTTTTTCCCAGTATTTTGTGGCCTCAGTGCACGTCCACCATTGATGGTAGAAAGTGCCTTCTTTTCTCCCACATTTCCAACACAACGGCGATAACCCAGGAAATATCTTTGCCAGTCTAGCAGGGGGAGGTGCCATCTATATGCCATTTTATATGCATTCTCTTTAAATGCCGTAGATGTCGTGAGCTTAATGGTCTTATTCCATAATTCTTCCCATTTATCTAATTCAATCGAATAGCCAAGAATCCTTCTCCAAGCTATTAATGGGCCTTTATCCATCACATCTTCCGCCCCCTGACCAGTTGAAAACTTATAGATCTTGGATAATAGTTTCTCATCTCCTCCCAGCAAAATCTTATCTAACTCTTGCAAAGTTGAATAGATTCCGAACCGTTCCTTATCTTTCCTAAATTTATTTCTAACCTGTAGATATTCCGACCATTCGAGTCTCATACCCTGTTGTTCTAATTCGGCCTTTGGTTTTAAATCACCTGTCCCCACTACCATATCTTTGTACACCATGTTTTTCTTCCAACTATGGACACTAGGATGGGTCAAAGCCTTCAAGGGGGCCAACCAGCAGGGGACCTTAACATAACATAATAACCTTAACATAATAACCTTAACATAATACTTTCTCTTTACCTTATCCCACACCCCAATTAAAATACCCTGAAGATAATGTCTTGTTAAATACCTGCGGGGGGTGTCTTTCTCTTGCCAGAGGGAGGCGTGCCACCCCTGCAGGAGATCATGTCCCTCTATAGCCAATGAACGACTTCTTCGCAAGCTAATCCAATCTCTCACCCAGCCCATTATTGCTGTCCAGTAATACACCTCCCAGTTAGGGAGTTCAAAGCCTCCATATTCTTTACATATTTGCATTGCATTTGCTCTAATTCACTTCTTGCCCTCCCATATAAACTTAGAAATCATTTTTCCCAGGGGCTTAAAAAATTTCCTGTCCAGTTTTACCAGTGCAGTTTGGAAGAGAAATATCATTTTTGGCAGTAGCCTTCACCATCGCTATCCTACCCATTATGGATAGTTGTTTTCCACTCCAGTTAATCAGAGCCTTAGAGATCCATGTTAGCAGATTCATATAGTTGTCCTCTTTAAAGGAGGAGCATCTTTCTGACAACCAAATTCCTAAATACTGCACTTTATGCACAGTTCTAATCCCCAAAGTTCTTTGCAATCCCAGCCTCTGATTTTCCATCATATTCTTTATTAGTAATTTGGTCTTCTCTTTATTTATACGCAATCCTGCAACTAAGCCATATTCTTCTATTTTCCCAAAAAGTTGGATTCCAGAGGTCATTGGTTCTTCAAAAGTGAAGACCAGACTTCCCTACCACCGCCTGGAATCACCCAAAAATGTTATGTGTGGAGGCCAGCAGTTAGATGGGGAAGTGCACTTCCCAGCTGATTGCCAGCAGTGGGTGGGGCCTCTTCCCCCATCTAACTGCTGGCCTCCACCCATTGTGTTTTAGGGCAATTCCAGGTCGTGGGGAGGAAGCAGCTAGGATTAACTGGGCTCCTCCCCCCCACCCACACTGCCTGGAATCACCCAAAAACATGATGCATGAAGGCCAGTAGTTAGATGGGGGAAGAGACTCCAGCCACCCCACCAGCAATCAGCTGGAAAGCGCAAACAGCATTTGTGGTTCCCCTATCTAACTGCTGGCCTCCACACTTCATGTTTTCAGGCGATTCCAGGTGGCGGTAATCAGTGGTGAAAATGCAAGGGTGGGGGCTAGCGGG
>JANHFR010003713.1:68994-79138 GCA_032468015.1 Mimophis mahfalensis
GTGGCCCAGTTTCTCTTTCTGCAGAATTAAAAACTGATTGCTTTTGGGTCTCATTCGGAATTTACCTGACTCAGAGCGAAAAGATATGTGAGATAACCTCACATATTTTCTGGCGCCCAATTGTGGGGCATGACAACTCAAGGGCAACATTCCCTTGGGGCGACTCCCATTAAGTCCCACAAGCCATCACCATTTTTGGAGAGCCTTCTTGTTATCTCCCAGAGAAAACCAGACCTGGGGGATCACAATGTCAAGAGCACTCCCAGGGCCCTTGCCCCTGGTGACTTCGTGACCACCAAGGATGGAGGACTCTGCTGTGAGAAAACCAGAATGCCCTGGCTAAAATGAGGGACTGGCTCTAGAGGTGGGAGGAGGAGACTAGACCAACTTGGTGGTGGTGGTGGTGAGTATTAATTTGATTAGGGAAGAGGGTAGTGAGTGAAGTATGAATAGAAGTATGAGACTGAGAAATTCCTGCTAGATGTTTGCTCTAAAGTGAGTGGGAGGAACGATCTGGATCTGTGTTTCCGTTAGCCTGCGAGGGAGACGGCCATTGACTTCCAAAGCAACAGATGAAGCATGCTTGGTGATTCTTGGGGAAATTAAAGTCTGGCCCAAGCCCAGCTAGCTCAGTCAGTAAAGTATGGGAAATAGGCAAAGTAAAACAAATAAATGTTGGTCTGACCACCTTAAGGAAAATATGCACACTTTTAAAAATGTGTTTTTAGTAACTGCAAGCATTGAAACCCTGGGTGAAGATAAGTTTTAGTAATGTAAGGAAAAACAAGCTCTGAACCTTTTGAAACACCATCTGACCCCTATCCACAATCTCTGCCATAGCCAAAGGAAGATTCCATGAAGAATAGAAGAGAGAGAACACCCCCAGGGCAGAGGAGAGCCCTGGCCAGGTGGAACAATGTGTAAATGAAGGTCTCTGTATATCTTGACCTTTAAACCGGGGCCAGGGCATTCTGGTAGGTCCAAGATAAGAGAGAGAATAATTTGAATCTTTAAAACTGCACTGCTAGGAGATTCATAGAAAAGATAAGATAATGGTTTGAATCTTTAAAACCGAAGGCAGTGTCCACTGGTAGGTCCAACCCAGGAGAGAAGAGATTAAAGCCTTATCCGATTATCTCAAAGCTGAAGGAAAATTAGAAGATATGCAGGCTTCTTCCTTAATTTGGCACCAAGACAAGAGATCTTAAAACAATGTCATCTTAAACCTGCCAGATTTTTGCCATCTAAAGTCTTTGTTCAGTAGGGGGTGGAAAAAGAAAAAAGGAAAAATCTGTGCTGGAAGAGACTTTTGAACTCAAATGGTGGAGGAATTTTCACCCCCTTTAAAATCCAGAACCAAACAATCCTGTTCCAGCAGCATTAGCAGTCCCTCTGCCTCTTTCCCCCTGTCCTCAGTCCAGCAAGGAGGCAACAGAAAAGGGAGCAGAATTCTTCAGCCCTTCTCACATGAGAAGAGAAATGCTTTATGAAGAACTTGATGGGTCATTCATAGCCCTGCTGATGGCCCCTTTAAGAGAATTACCCATGGGAAACCACCTTGCATATGTTCACATTCTGTTTACAAGTGATTTGTATCATGGGCAAACAGGAATGTCCCCCATATAGAGAAGCCCCTCAATCATATGTAGACCTGCATACTTTGCTGGCTGCCTTCTAGGGCCCAGAAGACAAATGGCAATATTTGGACTTTGGAGGCTGCAGAAAAACGTTATAAAGTCAAAAGGGCAACCAGTAACAATGTTCTAGTTGCAGATTTATTATCTCCAACCTCTGAAATTAATGCCAATGACCCTATAGGCATGGAAGTTCTGAGGAAGACTCAGGAAGCCATTATCATGGTCTCAAGAAAGGTGTACCAAAACCTGTAAATTTTCATTGTGTACATTGTGCAAGAGCCGAAAGAAAACACAACTGACTTTTTAATCTGTTTGAAAACCATCGTTCAAACTGTATGGCTTTCAGTGCTTTACAGACCTAGACCCAGATGCCCCACAGAATAAAGTAATTCTGAAAATGACTTTTGTGGGACAGAGTGTCTCTGATATCTGGAAGAAAACTTCAAAAGTTAGATGCCCCGACTGCCCCAAAATTTGGAACTCTTGATTCAGACAGCTTTTACAGTCTACTCCCAATGAGAGAAAAGAGGAAGAAAAAGATGAAGAAGCAGGCCACCCTTCCAGCAGTTTCATTACAGTCACAATTTAAGAGAGGACCTCCAAACCAACATTCTGGGAGGGAGAAAAACCAATGTGCCTAATGCAGACAGATGGGGACATTGGTAGAATGAGTGTCCACTAAATCACTAAAATCCTCAGCCCGATAGACAATTCCAGCAGCAATGGCCTTGATCCCAGCCATCCCCAAGCCCAGCCCAGAGGCAGATGATGGCAAGATGAAGAAGAAATTTCAATCTTTTCTTGTCAACACCAGAACAATTTACAGCTTTTCAAAGACCCTACTGTGCCACCCCCAGCCACTCAAAGTACCCCAATAGTAGGTGTCATGGGGGAAACTGCCAAACGAAGTGAATTATTGGAAGTAAAAGGATCCCAAGGTCCCAATGTGAACCATTCATCTCTCATCCTGCCTCATTGCCCTATTAACTTGTTAAAAAGTTAGGAAAATTTGGAGTTACTCTTAAATGCACTCCTGAGGGAGTACCGCTACATTTTTCCCCTGATCAAGCAGATTTGTGTTTTCTGAGTCTGCAGAATTTTAAGGCACCTTCAGACTCTAACATCAACATGCAATAAGGCAGCGGACTGTTGGGCAAAACAGGCTACCATGAGCCCAGAGACCACAAACTGTGCAGTTGCATTAATTCCAGAAGAACCTATTGATTATTTTTCTCCTTTGAACATACGATGGTAGAAGCAAGTTAGGACCAGGTGGCCAATGGACAGATGGCTGGTGGGTAGTGAAGGATAATAGTGAGATGTGTCCACCAAACCATGCATGCGAGTCGAAGAGTAATGAAGAGATGGTTAGAGAGGAGATACAGGATTGAGAATGTGAGAAGATTGTGTAAAATAGTAATGGATCAGTGTGAGATATGTCAGAAGAATAGGGGGAAGCCAAAATCCCACAATGACATATCCAGGAGAAACATAGCAAGTTGATTTCACGGAAATGCTGAAGAAGGGAGTGAAGAATAACCTTCAGGTCTTAGTCAACGTGTTCATCCCTAGATTTGTAGTGCCAGAGAGTATAGAATCTGATGGTGGTAGGCCTTTCTCATCCCAGTCAACATCAAGGGATGAAGGAGAGACAAATATAACACATAATATTTGCAGAAACTGGCCCGGATTTTGTTTTGCATATTTCAACAGGTACAAGATGCCTTGCCACAAGTGACAACAGCACCACCATGTGTCCAGCCTGGAGGGTGGGATGAAGTGAAGGAACTCTTCCCGAGCACAACCAGTGCCAAGTGGTCCAGCCCTCGGCAGGTTTTCATCAGCACACCCACAGTGGCCAAAGTTGCAGACATCAAAGTTTGGGTCCATGTTTCCAGGATAAAAAGGTTCCACCACCCCAGTAAGAGTGTTAACCCATCACCGATCTCAAGCTACGTTTGCAACACACCCCAGTTTCACCTGCAGATCCTTTTGGTGACCTGGAATCCTGACTACTTGTTATTTGTGTTTACAGCAATTTGCTTTTCACTTTGGATTATTGCTGCCTGATGAAATTGCTGCATTTCACGAAGAGGAGCTGTGTACTATGTTCAAAGCCACAGTGAACTCCATTACTTTCTACTAGACCTAGGTGCTTGACTATTTGATGTGCCCATTGCTTCCTCCGGCTCGTGTTTTTGCTTATCTACAAGAGGCATTGACAACTCTATTTGCTATTGAGAATTCTATTTCTCATGACATCCTGCCACCAGAAGAAGATGACAGCGATGACTACGAACTATGGCTCCAGCTTTTTTCACCTGAAAAGAATCCTGATGATTCTGATTCTAAAACTGTTTCCCCGCACTCTTGAGGCATACCACCACTCACCCTGTCATGAGTGTGTAAAAACAAAAGGCACCCATGCAGGAGTTAAAGTCACTAAAACTCTGGTTTAACACTCAGATTACAGCTATCAGGGAATAAAGTTTATCTACACACATAACCAGATACAATACGTGACTAAGGTAGCCAATCGGTGTGACACACTGCATAGGGAACAAGGGAGAATACATTTGTGGGTAGAAACAATCATCATAACAAACACCTGGTGTATAACCACATGATACTTGGGCAAAACCCAGAGATAACTGTTTGTTTTGATGCTTGAAATCCTTAATTTGCTGGCTAAAACTAATACTCAAATGGGAACTGCTATTTACCAAAATAGATTGGCTCTAGATTACTTTCTAGCCAAGGAAGGAGTCGTCTGTGGAAAATCTAACCTAACCAATTGCTGTACCCAGATACATGATAATGGAAAAGCAATTGAAGAAATCACAGACTGTATGAGGAAGCTTGGTCATGTTCCTGTTCAAACCTGGGATGGAATTTTAGATACCTCTGGATGGTTTGAGGGAATGTTTGGAGAATGGAAGAGAATTTTTTCCTCATAGCTTTGACCTTTGGAAGATTGATGATATCACCTTCTTTGATACCTATGATAAGTCCAGCAATAGGAAGCATCCTATTGTCCTAAAAAAGGGAGGAATGTAAGGAATGAGGGTGTAAGGAATGAGGGTATAGAATATTTAATTGATTCTCTGCTCCATAATGCATAGCAGAGATGGTGGGGCTTGGCTCTGGCTAGGAAAGCTGGAACTTTGCTTTGCAATGAGAAACTTGCCATGAGAATCCTCTGTATGTTGTTGAGAGTGTGGTGGCGCATCAGCTTCCAATGGTTCTGGAAGAAGCGGATTATCTGGATCTGTACCAGTCTGGTTTCAGGCCCGGGTACAGCACAGAAATGGCATTGGTCACGCTGGTGGATGATCTCTGGTGGGCCCGGGACAGGAGTTGTTCCTCTGTCCTGGTCCTATTAGACCTCTCAGCGGCTTTCGATACCATCGATCATGGTATCTTGCGGTGGCTCAGGGGATTGGGAGTGGGAGGCACCGTGCTGCAGTGGTTCTCCTCCTATCTTTCGGGCCGTTCCCAGTTTGTGTTGGCAGGAGGGCAGAGGTCGTCCCCTAGGCCCCTCACTTGTGGGGTGCCACAGGAGTCAGTCCTCTCTCCTCTCCATTCAACAGTTATATGAAGCCGCTGGGTGAGATCATCCATGATTTTGGGGTGCAGTATCACTAGTACGCTGATGATACCCAGCTTTTCATGTCCACCCCGAACCAACCCAGTGATGCCCTTGATGTGATGTCCTGGTGCCTGGAGGCAGTACGGATCTGGATGGGGAGGAACAAGCTGCAGTTCAATCCCGCTAAGACAGAGTGGCTGTGGATACCAGCATCACATGTTATCCAGGATATTCCATCGCTGATGGTGGGGGAAGAGATTTTACCCCCCTCTCAGCAGGCGTGCAATTTGGGTGTCCTCCTGGATTCACAGCTGTCATTGGAGGACCATCTGGCAGCCGTGACCGGGGGGGGGCTTTGCACAGATTCAGCTTGTGCACCAATTGCGCCCTTACCTAGACCGTGATGCCCTATCCACAGTCACCCATGCCCTGGTCACCTCTCATCTTGACTACTGCAACACCCTCTACATGGGGCTTCCCTTGGGGTGCACCTGGAAGCTCCAGCTGGTAGAGAATGTGGCCACACAGGTGGTGATGGGAGTATCACGATACTCCCATGTTACGCCTCTCCTGCGCGAGCTGCACTGGTTGCCGGTTGTCTTTTGGGTGGGCTTTAAGATCCTGGTTATGATCTACAAAGCCCTATATGGTAATGGCCCAGGGTACTTGCGGGAGCACCATCTGCCAGCGTCAGCCCACCATCGCCCAGTTCGTGCTCACAGAGTTGGCCTCCTCCGGGTACCGTCGGCCAGACAGTGCCGGCTGGCAACACCCAGGGGGAGGGCCTTCTCTGTGAGCACTCTGACCCTCTGGAATCAGATGCTCCTCGAGCTCCGGACGTCTCCTGATCTCCGTTCCTTCCGGCGCGATGTGAAAACGTGGCTATTTAGGTTGGCCAGCCTGGATTGAGGGGGAAGGTCTTTGGATTTTAATGGGGTGTTTGTTCCAGTTTATTGAACATTAATTTAATTCTTTTTTAACTTTTGTATTGTTTGTTTTTTACTTTGTTCACCACCCTGAGTCCTTCGGGGGAAGGGTGGTATACAAGTTCAATAAACTATAACTAAACTATAACTATAACAACTATGTATCTAATACAATGATAAACTCTAAGTGAACTGCCAAGATCCAGCCCTTGCTATGAGAAACATGAATTCTGTCTTGTAACAAACTGTTCTGATAATGATAGCAAGCAAATGCATTTCTGTATGCTTCTGTAAAATGTGTTTCTAAAGTGTGTGTTCAGCAAAGCTCAGCAACCCCCTTAACAAGGTTCCTTTTTTCATAGAAGCATTGAGAAGTGTTCCTTGCATATTAAATGTTGCTAATCCAATGACGTAATGCTAATCATGTTCTAGTTATAAAGTAGAAGGAATTTCTTTTCCTCTAGCAACTTTTTGCAAACGGTTTGTGTTGAGGGCTTGTAATCTTTCTAAGTCGCCCAGTTTCTCTTTCTGCAGAATTAAAAACTGATTACCAGTAGCCTCATTGCTTTTGGGTCTCATTTGATTCACCTGACTCACAACAAAAAGATATGTGAGATAACCTTACACTGGAAAAAGTAATTTCATGTACATGTAGGTCTAAATACTTTATTTTCACTATAATTGCCCCCAATCTTGTTGGGGATGCCAAGAAAGTTAAACCATCAGTGTGTTCCCCCGCCACCCACCCATTTGCCCAATTTTCCATGTCCTTTCTTTCTTCATATATCTGATAACCTTATGTACACCACAATGTTCATGTAGACAAGTTAGAGACCATCAATTTAATGTAATACTTGCGCATAAAGGCAGATCATATCAAACATCTCTTCAGCTATCAGTGCTGTATCTCTCTCGTTGTAAAAGTCAGTACATATTATATTCCATATTGCATTCCACTTGCATCTTGAGGCAGCTGTCTCATAATGCTTATTGGTAATTTAATATTGTTCTCATATTGCATTTGCACTGAAAGCAAATTCTTTCATGCCTTCATATTTCAATTGCAACTCTATTTTGAGTGTCTCTTCTGAATCCACAACTGGAATGATAGTTATCTGATCATGAGGTCTTCTTAGAAAAGTGGTCCTTCACAAATAACTTTCTAGTTTCCTACTCCCCCAGTGGCTGTAAAATTCTGGTATTATTATGAAGGACATCCAGGAAGGTTGCTTTGTGATATTAATATTTGATGCCACAGTTCAATATTAAAAATTATAGTTGAATTCAAATAAATTTATTTTGAGAAAATGTGAAACATCTTTTATTTGCGAATCTGTGTTTCTTTTGCTATAGATCAGGGGTGTCAAACTCGTATCATCATGGTGTCATCACGTGACATATTACAACTTTTTTCTTCTTTGCTACAACGGGCATGGGCATGGCCAGCACATGACTCATCTGGCGTGCGGGCCACGACTTTGACACCCCTGCTATAGAACCTTTCTTAAAATTACAAATCACTCCTTCCTACTTCAGCTCCCCTGAAAATATCTCTAACAATACATTGACATTTTAAAAACACTCTAGAAGATGTCAGCCGCAAACCACAGCCATATGAACATATCTGTTAAGTAACCAGCAGCAGCTTGAATTGAAGGAGATGCTACATTTTCTCTACACAGTTCAGTGTTAAACTATTTCATGTGGGGAAGAAAAACTTAATGTCAATAGTCACATGGACTGAGAATTCTGGCATCTAATTAAACTCCAGGGTGGGGAAGGCTGAGCTACAATCATATACCTGCTGAAGGATATGCAAAGAATGTCTTGCCTCAGCAGGAAGCAGCATCTGGCTGATTTGATGTGGGCTTAGAAACTAATTGGGTTCAGGCCTGATTAGTATTTGGATTATCAGGAAGAAATGGACTAGGGAGAAAATTCTCAAAATAAGAAAGCAGTAAATCATTTCTGTACTCTTGCCAAGAAAATAACACAGCCATGCCCATAAAGCCACCAGGAGTACAGCTTTACTGAAAAGCAATGTTATCTTTTAAAAAAATAATATGCAATTCAGCAACCATATTATGAAACTATCACCTAAGTAATATCTATCAGAAATGGCTTCAGGTCTATACTTCCAGTGTGACTGGGTGTCATCTTGCAGAGGTCCACGGATGAACCCCCAGGTCTGCCGGCCCCAGGGTCCCAGACGGGACCTAAGCCTCTCCATATGAGAGGTGAAGCATCGTCAAAGACTAACCAGGGGAAAGGAGGGAGTTTATTTTCTCTTCCTGGCCACAGTTCCTTCATTAGCCGGTGGCCGGTGAAGACGGCAACCATAATGGCCACCCTAACTGGTCTAGCCGTGAAGAGTAACTGGATTAATGATTGAATATACAGAGCTGCTGGAGAGTTGAAAAGAAGAAAACCTGGTGGTTGGTGTTGAAATTAAGCAATAGTGGACGTGCTCAATGGTAGTGTGAGTGACTCCCACTCTCTGTTTGTGTGTGGGGGGTGGTGGTATTTTTTTCTTTTTGGCCTTTGGATTATAATTACTGTGAGAAATGACCGGAATTGAAATAGCGACTGGTTTAAGCTTAATTGGTAGACTGGTATCTAGACTTCAAGAAAATTGTGCACAGCTTGCTAAGGATATAGGACAATTTATTGTGCTTTTGGAGAAGAGGGAGGAGGGTGTGGAAGAGAGAGAGAAAGAAAGAGAATGAGAGAGAGGTGAAAATGTTAGGAAGAAACAGAACTTTGTGTTAAGCTTTCAAGTAGCGGGTGGAGAGATTTGCCAAACCTGAAACAGCAGAATCAACGATAGACTAATAAATTTAATTTGGAGAAGAGAATTAATTATTACCAATATACCTTTTATGGAGCTGTTTGAGTCTTGGAGGAAAGTTCAAGATGGAGGAATATGGCCATGTGATGTTTTGGGATCTGTACAGTGTTTCTACTGCCAGGAAGAAGGCAGAAGTTCAAACTATTCGGAGAGTAATTGGAGGCAGAAGGTACTTATGAGACATTTAAAACTATTGGAACTATATAAAAATTACTGGAGAGATGACGGCTGATTATAAGTATCTGAGTATTTTGTAATATAGTATAAGTATTTTGAACTATGGTTAACCAGAAGGTTGTCAAGGTGAATGGGCATCTACAGGATTATGGACAAATGGACTTTTATTTTGATATGGCTGGAACTGCAAGCAATGGATACATGAACATATCATGGATTGGAAAAAGATTTCTTTCTTCTCTCTTGCTTTCTCGTCGTTTTGTTCTTTTCTCCATCTTTTCTTAACTCCCTCTTAATTGTGCATGATTAGATTATTTTACTACTTGGATTTACTGGATACTTTGGGGTGGCTCTTTTCTTATTGCATGTTAGGTAAAACTGAATGAATATATCTCCTTCTTTGTGTTTTTTTTTCATTTTCTTTCCTTTTTTTTTAGTATGATTTTTCTTCTTTTTTGGATTTTAATAGATAGTATTCCTAGAAGGTATAATTAATTCAACTATTAGAACTGACATCGAACCTCGTATGTCTTTATCTTTTGCATTATGGAGGACACAATGTTCGATTTCGGAGGGGTACACTTCTTTAGGCTACTCAGTGTGTCCATCCTGCTTTTGGAAAACCTGGCTTGACAAAGAATTGACCAACCTAATTCCTCAATTTGATATGAGGATGAGAAATTCCAGCTCCAACAGGCACCATGCCAGGCACCAAAAGATTCAGCAGCACAGACTGGCTGAATTGCAAAGCCTATGGCACATGAGATGACATCATCACCTTGGTGCCCTCAGCCCACCTTGTCATGGACAACAACATGAAGAACCAACCCGTGGTGGACAACAACATGAAGACCCGTGGTGGTGTAGGGGCTTAATGCCTCCTAAAGTAGTACCAGCTGCCTGCAATTAGTGCAGGTTCGACTCCCCCCAGGCTCAAGGTTGACTCAGCCTTCCATCCTTCCGAGGT
>JANHFR010003714.1:8243-34520 GCA_032468015.1 Mimophis mahfalensis
TTTATGGTTGGGGGTCACCACAACATGAGGAACTGTATTAAAGGGTCACAGCATTAGGAAGGTTGAGAACCACTGGTACAGAAAAACAGCAGCAACCCAGAAGTTCTGCCTCATGTTTGATATTCCTGGGTTGCATTTTAAACCAACTTCTATCTCCCTCCCTGTGTTTCTCTCTTTCTGATTGTGGAGATCCTTGTTTCCACATACTCCCAAAAAGTCAATGGAGGAAATGAGGAGAAAACTGAGCCACAATGTCCCAAATGCCAACTCATTCATAGATATGGGTAGTATAATGGTATGTAGGAATGATCTTAGGAGACAGGAGGAAGAACTGCAGGCTAAACTGTCATGCAAAACATATCTCAGTTTATAGAAGGAGAGATGGGGAAAGCATTTCAGAAGGGACCCACCCTAATTGTTGTGTCCCACCTTCTGAACCCACGCTTTACAGCCAGGTCTTAAAGCCGCAGAGACTTTTAAGGTACCAACAAACAGACTATATACCTTTAAGAGAGTCTTCTTTATCAAAGCTATGCAAGTTCTCTGGCAGGCTGCCAATTGCTCAGGCAAGCTGCCAATGCTATGAGATAAGAGTTACACAGTAATTACCATTTCTAAAACAAAATATTCATGGTTCCAAACCAAAGCAATAGTCCGAACACCAGACCAGAATCTTCCAAACACAATGCAAACCCAATGAGTTGTTTTCTGCAAGGGTCCATTTCCAACCACACCCCTTTTAAGTCCTATGGGGTGTGGCCAATTTCCGGTCAGTTGTGGCTCAGCTTCTTCCCTTCCTTTGCTGCTGCTGCTGCCTTCTCATTAACCTCTGTGTTCTTGCATTAATCAGGGCCTCTCCTCCACTGCTATCAGAAGCCAAAGACTCTGGCTCCAGGTCTCCCTCCGAGTCAGAATTGGCTGCCAGATCTGCAGCACGCTGCCAAGCCATAATACTAATTTTCTGGAGAGTGGAAGCAAAGGAAAGGAAAAATACATTCAGACTTGCAAATTTCTATTAACATATCCTTATAAAAGAAGTAAGAGTTAGTACCCACAGTTGTGCTTCTTCTCTGGACTACTGTAAAATGCCAACAGATTATTTTTGTTGGTGGCAATCTGTTCTAAGAAACAGACCACAGGCATGGCATAGAGATGGGGTGGCTTGGCTGTATGAGCCCCATAAAAAACTTGCAATTGAGAGAGCTGGGGCCTTTTATGAGCCTATTTCAAGAGTAGGGAACCTTTTAGTGGCCAGAAGGCCCAACTAACATTTCGAAGGAGGTAAGACCTCACTTGCTTGCAGGTGTTATACAGCAAGCAGGTTTATATTGAAAAAATTGGTGGAATCTGCATTATCTGATTTTTTTTACCTTAGGCTATTTTGGGGGAAGAAGGAATTTTTAGAATAAAATGTTTTATTTTACTTGTATAGAGATGCTCAGTATTCAGGGGACCATGCACTCCCATGGCAATGTCACTAAATTAGATAGAACCGGCTTTAAGTCTACATGTTTATTACTTGGATTGCTGTGTTGACTGATACTTGGTAAGAATGTCAGGCTTCTAAGAATTCTCTTGGATTATTTTTTTAATATATATATTTCTGGTTCTAAGATATCCATTCTATTTTACTTGGAGCTATGACTGGAGTTGTCATTTTTGTGGAGGGAGTAATGAAGTTGTATTGTATGTTTGAAAGCAAGTTGGTGTTTCTGCATGTCTTCTGCTACCCTTCTGCCTATTTAGAAGTAGTCACAGTCCTTACATTTTATTTTGTAGATGACTGCTGCTCTGTCTACCTTCTTGGTGCATGTATGCATTACATCAAATTAATAAATTGTGCATACTAAGCAAAATTGGTATCTTTTATTTTCTGCATGACAGCAAATTTCCCCAATGTTATCCTAAGGAAATGAAGAATTATGGATTTTTCCTGATTTCTCAGCTTTTGTTACCTATGATCTCCAGTTCACTGAAGCTATAGCATTTGTAAATATTACTGCCCCCACCTCCTAGAGAAGATATTGTCCCTGGTATATTATCTATGAAAAATTCCTACCTCTAATCCTTATTTGTAGCTCCATTAACCTAAAGAACTGGTGTGAATGCTCCATTTGCCTTTGAAATAAAGAATGAGCCGTAACATTCAGGACTCAAATCCCTATCATTTCACGTTGCTTTCCTCATTATGAGAGGAACAGAAAGGTCTCCAGTCATTATTTCTGCCTCTGTCATTACCAAAGGTATAGAAAGCCGTGCTTTCACTCCATTAGCTTTCATAAATAAAAAGAATGACTGCTTAAGTCTAGAATAATTATTTCAACCAGCTTTCCTCAGCACTACAGCACAAAGCAGACTGAATTCTAAACCCAGGCTGACAAATTAATTTCTATTATTTATATTTTGTAGAAAAGCCCACCATGCTCAAGACTCACTTAGTGATACAAATGGCTTTATTTGTGGGTTGATGTGCTTCTCAGGTCACCCATAGCAAAACAATAAGAAGCTTATCAATTCCCTATGAAACTGTCAGAGTTGTCATGATTTGTACTAGGGAAGGTTTGTAAAACAGGTATCAAGAATGCCTGGATTTCCAGATTTGGGATAGTTGGTAGTGTTTGGCTCAGAATAAGTTTAGATACTGATACGATTGCTGATATTCCTAATGGCTGGCTTCTAAGTGTCTGTTTCATTCTATTGACTTTAGTTCATCTGCAGGCTTAGAATCAAGATATCATCCGATTCCTAGCCTGCCTATAGTAGAATTGAGGTGTAAGTGGTGAAAGAAGGAAACAAGGGCAATTAAAATGCCAAATCATGAATACCAAGAGCTTTGAATATTTCTTTTCTTAATCCAACCAGCTCAATTGTGAGCTTTTTAATCAAAAGGCAGTCCCACCAGATTCAGTTTACCTACTATGAAGTAAAAGGGAATAAAACTGTTTCCTAAACTGAATAAATAAAGTTAATATGAGGAACTATTAATGCAATGTTTTTAGAAAGTCTATCAGCTTATCAAATCAATCCAAGTTATCAAATTCATCTGCTTGCTGGGAAATTGAACAAGTTTTTTACTGTGGAGCTGCAGTCTTTATTCAGCTCCTGTAATGAAAATGTCTAGAGGTGTGTTGCCTTTTTCTAAAATTAAGGATTAAAGGGAAAGAGTTTGGACCATCTACTGTGTATTGGATCGGATTTCTATCACTACACCGGTGAGCTGGTCTCACAGTGTATTATAAAAACAGCTGAAATGTTAAGCTGCTTCCCCCCACCCCACCCCCAATGCCATGTTCTCTTTGTTTTCATCTGTCAGTGCCTGATTAGCTCTAATGGGATCTTGCCAGTTCTTGAAAAATAAACCTTTGATTCCTAGGTCCATTTAGCAGTTCTAAGTTGCCAAAGAGAAATATTGAACAACTCAGAAATGGGCCTTAGATCAAAAGGCAGAATCTGTCAATTTAGGGATAGAGCCTGAGCTTGAATTTACCAATAAAACAATAGATCCATGTAGTCCTTTAGTTAGCAAAGCACAGTAAAAACACAGTGCACAGGTTGCAAAATAACAGCACAAACATTCCTAGTACATCAGGGTCCTTAGATATCAGTGTGTATGCAATAATGCACATACAGTATGTGCCGTTTCTAAGGAAGTAAGCATTTAGAAGGCAATCTAGAAATTGGTTACCTATTTTATAAATGGAAATAAGAGCAAAAGACTGGATATGTTACCAGAAAAGTATTCTGCAGTATCTGCATAAGAATAAAAAGTGTCAATTTTCATAGAAACCAAAGTTTCACAAAGAATAAAAATAAACTGTGTTTCCACCTTTATAATTTAATACTTGGGGACTTCCAAAAAGAACCATTTTGCCTGCCAATCTCTCCAAACACTTTTGAACCTTGGTATTGTCGTCTTCACCCAAATACCCATCTATCTTCAAAAGCAGGAACCAGAAACTAAGCAGTGCTCCCTCCAGCGGACAAATAAGACAGCACATACATACACAAATCATTCAGTACTACACCATGAACTAGAACTAATATGGGTCCTGAGATAGCAAGACAGCAAACTCTTTTCAGAATCAAAAGAAACTTAAAATCCAAACACTCTTTGATACAATTCCTTTGTTATATTTAAAACCTTTGAAACTAAAACAGCATATCAGCATTTTTAAAAACTGGCTACTTCTGCAGTACCTCTAACCATGGCTGTTGCTGGTTGGCATGGAGAAGGTGAAGGGGATGAATGATTCATTAAACTTAGGAAAAAGAGTTAAAGCTCAGTTGATCCTCAAAGGCTGAATCAGGAGAGAGATCCCACCAGTGAAAACATACCCTCATCACTGATTTTTTTCAAGATTTTAATAATTTTCCAAAAACAAAACAAAACAAAACAAAACACATACATAGAAAACATCTCATAGGGTAGGACCCAGCTGCATATTAAGAGAGATGTCACTTCAAAGAAAGTTGGGACCAACAGCACGTTGCAAATCTAAAGTTTGCTTCTACAGTAGTTGACTCATGATATTGAGTGGCGGTGAACAATGAACAAGACTATTGCATATATGGAATTTCTGGCATATGCAATGTGGTCTTTGGTTGTTATAGTAGCCAACTAGGAAAAACACACCATGCCTTCTACTCCTTGAATCCCTTCATTCCTCATGGATGATTACAGAGCTTAATTTGTAGGGATGTGACTTGCAATTTGAACAGGGTTGGTCCTATACGCCAAACAAGTTTCAATGTTTCAAGCTTACTGCCACTAAAAAGGAATCAAATTGATTCAAGCCACAAGTATTCTTAGAAGTCTTTTTGACTCCAGAGAATTAAAAGTTAACAGATTATTGTTGCATGATCCCTAGGAAACCGTTAGTATTATCTTGTATGAAGATCAAAGAGAGTAAGAATGTTTTCAACAATGCCAGGAGGTATCATAATGTGACAAAGGGGAAAAAACATAATTCATCGTTATTATCTAAGATTTTCTACTTTTTGTTGAAGAGTTTTGAATAACTCATTCCTAAAATTGCACGGCTGACGCCTTTGTAATAGTGCATTGTAATTAATAAATACACTAATGGAGGCTTCATAGCACTATTAGGGTCTTTTAAAATTTACTGTGGGAAACCTTTCAATACCATTAAATACACCTTTGTCACACAATGAAGTGTTCTTCATAATAGGCTCATTAACATTCATGGTGTAATTCAAACCCATCCATTAACATCTGGCAAGAACAATTCTGAGCTGTCTTCTCATTGCCTCCATCCCTCCCAAATACTTAGGAAGCTATTTCTTTTTTCTGGCTAAGGGCACATTGCCCAATTCAGCCTGTGTAGAAATTAGATAGTTTTAAATGCTCCTCCTTAAAAATCCATCTTTGGGCATCCTTAGTGGCATTTGATTTCTTTGGAAGGCTAAGGAGTTTGAGGATAGTAGCTTAAAAGACAATCTAATAGGACTCCTGTGAAACCATCTGTGAAGGAATAGAAGCAGCAACCAAGTTTCTTAGAACTGCCATGAAATAAGTACTCTTGGTGAGCAAGTGTTCCTTAACTCTGGAACATGTACAACAGAGCCATGTGGTCTGCTTGATGTTCAGATCAGAAAACAACCCTACATCACCTGAAAGGCTACACAGTGTTAAAGGCCCCAGGATTTTACCACGGGCATCCAGTACAAGTCGCACTGATGTCTCATGTGTCACAATGGCATCATGCAAAAGATGTGAATTAGGTAATCTGCATCAATCACACATCAAATCAGTGATGAATGGAAATTAGGCAAGGTGCATATGCATCTGAGGTTACTTGCTGTCTTGTTCCCTGAACCCCAGCACCAATAAATACCTTGCAGCAGGACTTCTTCCTTCTCCTCACAGATATTGGTTATCAGCAAATTTAACTGTATGAATTAATTAATGAATTTTATTATAGTTTTTGGACACTTAATAAAATACAGTAAGTCACATAACTGGAATACCATACTTAAATTAGCTTAATATAATCAGTGTTTATCAACAGTGACTGGGCTCTCATCTTAGTAGTGATATAAAGGGAATTTGCAACTGTTTTTGTTCTACTAGCCTCACATCTACACGACAATAACATTCATAAATAAAGTATCTATTCTTGGTAATGGATTTATGAGTTCTTCACTTTTATTCCAGTAAAGGACTTAGCATAGGAGAACATGTACCATGGTTTCCAAGACACCAAAATCACAAGGAAAGTGACGACTAAAGGACTGATGTCTTGAAAATCTCTAGGATGAGCTTTTAGGTGAAGTAATTCAGCTTGGGAAATAGCAATAGCACTTAGACTTGTACACCGCCTAACAGTGCTTTACAGCCCTCACCTTGAGCCTGTTGAGATTCGAACTGTCAAACTACGGGCAGCCGGCATTCAGTAGAAGTAGCCTGCGGTACTGCCTTCTAGTTACTGAACCAAAACCCCATTCTCATAATTTGAATAAATAGGCAAAGCTTTTGTGGCTGTTACATTTTCATGTTGGGTAAGGGTTGAACTATCTGTTCACTTGAAGTATATATTTGTATCTGAGCATCATCTAGTAGTGTAGGTTTTTTATACATGTGTAGTATAAGACTTTAGGAGCAAATCCAGTGTGGCAGGGAGGCAGCCTCTGGCAAAACATAATTTTGATATAATCCTCCTGCCTCTGTCCAAATTGTTGGTCCAATGATAGACAACTAACATTCCACTTGCAAATGTATTTCATGAAATAGCCAGTAATCAAAGTGTTACATAATTTCATATATAATAATCACATGCATTAATAACCATGATTGCAGATTCATTAGCCAGGCAAACCAAAACAGAATGCAAATGGCATATTTTATTACTTTAGGAAATGAGGAGTTATCATAATATATCTATAAATATTATTTTAATTACTCAAATGAAGTGCAGAAATCATTTGCTCAGTTCAAACAAAAACCTTTTATTGCAGCAATTAATTAATCATCTAATATATAACAAATAAGCCTACTTGAATAACCGTTTCTTGCTTTCATTTTGGCAGTTATGTTATCAAAAAAGATTTGCCTAGCAAAATTGACTTTCTGCTGGCAAGTCTTTATTTCCTGGAAAATAATAGGTAATCCTTGACTTGTTTACTGATGCAAACAGTATGTTTTCCTACAAGCAAACTTTGTGCTGAGAAATGTGTCACAAAATTCAGAGAAGAATGCAATCTGTGCTAATATTTGTCTGTAAAGTGTAAACTCAGTTCTCCATTCCTGGCTCAAATGTAAACTTCTATTTGTTATAAAACATTTTTCAAAGAATTTGACCCAAATGGAAGCTATATTTAATCAAAACAGTATTTACTTTATTTTAGACTTGTAAGAAAAGAAGAATGGGACTATGGTGGGAAGTTAGCTCTAATGATAGAACCAACAAGACATATATGGAAAAGGCACGGGTAAAGCCTCCTTATATTTACGCATAATTTTGGTGATTTATGAGCATGCCCATATAGTCTCTTAGCAACAGTACAGAAGTCATGTACCATCACCATCTTCCAGAGTGTTTTTCGATTTCACAGATAAGCCTACAGCTCTGATATTCCTTAAAGGAATCCAATCCCAGTACTAACATGACCCGTCACCGTTTAGCTTCCTAGTTCAGAATCAGATGTTGTCACCTATTTCCTTCTTCAGGTACAACCTGGATTGGTGACTTGGTGATAGAAATATCAGAAAATAAATATTTAAGATCGAAGGAAAATTAAAGTAAGAATCTCCTGCAGACATTACCATGTCTCATCCCTGAATAGATGTTTGCAGGTAAGTAAGTGGGAGATCAGTACTTGGATTAGGATTACTGCTATTTCATCTAGCTTTGATGGACCAGAGTGACTTCAATTGGAAGATGTCTAGACTGTTTTGAACAATTCTGTTATACAAATTCTGTTAAGAAGTAAGGATATATGCAGAACCATTTTTAATCACTTGTGCCACAATCTTTAATTGAAATGGCATTTAGAACTACAGCACAAATTGAAATGGTATCCAAGACTCAGTAAATAAATAAAGCATTCAAACCGTAAATTGCATCCACCTTGAATTCTTTTAATTTAGATGTTATATCTTAGGCTTATTAAGAATTTGTTTATGATTATATGAAATGCTAAGCTTAAAATCTCAATTACAGTGTGATACTGGGATAGCAATAGTAGTAGCACTTAGATTTATATACTGTTTCAGATTGCTTTACAGCAATCTTTAAGCAGTTTACCGAGTCAGCATATTGCCCCAATAGTCTGGATCCTCATTTTACTGACCCTGGAAGGGTGGAAGACCGAGTCAACCTTGAGCCAGTCAGAATCGAACTCCTGGCATGAGCAGAGTCAACCAGCAATACTGCGAGAATCAGAGATGAGGATATGTTTCCACTGGTGGGATCTCTCTCCTGATTCAGCCTCTGAGGATCAACTGAGCCTTAACTCTTTTTCCTAAAGTTTAATTAATCATTCATCCTCCTCACCTTATGCATGCCAACCAGCAACAGCCATGGTTAGAGGTACTGCAGAAGTAGCCAGTTTTAAAAATGCTGATATGCTGTTTTAGTTTCAAAGGTTTTAAATATAACAAATTGTATCAAAGAGTGTTTGGATTTTAAGTTTCTTTTGATTCTGAAAGGGTTTGCTGTCTTGCTATCTCAGGACCCATATTAGTTCTAGTTCGTGGTGTAGTACTGAATGATTTGTGTGTGTATGTGCTGTCTTATTTGTCTGCTGGAAGGAGCACTACTTAGTTTCTGGTTCCTGCTTTTGAAGATAGATGGGTATTTGGGTGAAGACGACAACACCAAGGTTCAAAAGAGTTTGGAGAGATTGGCAGGCAAAATGGTTCTCTTTGGAAGTCCCCAAGTATTAAATTATAAAGATGGAAACACAGTTTATTTTTATTCTTTGTGAAACTTTGGTTTCTATGAAAATTGACAATTTTCCTGCAATTTCCTGCAATAACATCAGTGGAACTGCAAAAAAACTGTGTTACTTGGAACATTGGACATATTAAGAAGATCCTTGGTTAATACCTAGAATTCTGGCAGCAACCTGTATCAATTATTAGTGCTGGTCAATGGTATTTGTGATATATTTTTGAATATTCAGTTGACATTTATTTAAGTTGATATTTAATGAATAGAAGAGTTAATAATAATCTAAGAAATTGGATACATTTGGATTTCCAGCCTATTTCCTGAGAAAGGAAGTGGTTATTGCTGTTTTGTACATGTCAAAGGAAGAGAAATAAAAAAGATTGAAAGTGTAATGCAATGTATTGTTAATGATTTTGATGTTGATCTTGATGTACGACAAGTTCATTCATAGTTCACTACAATGGCACCATCTGCCAGTTATTTTACTTGGTAAAGTGAAAGAAGGAATATGCCAATACTTCGGAGGTCCTCAGTATGGAATCTGAAAGAGCTGATGTGCCCACCAATACTCTTCTTAGTGCTTTTGGAGGCTTTCTGCACCATCACATTTCTTACCTTTTTTTTTTCCAAAATGGAGGCTGTCCTGCTGCAAAGAAAGCACTAGTCTTCAACATCAGTCTTATTTTCAAGATTGTGTATCGATTCTTTCTTGATCTACAAAAAGTGTTTTAGAAAACAAAAAGGTAGATGGCACGGATTTGTCAAGAACAATTCTTACATACCAGTCTGATATATGCAATTACTAATATACTGTGGGGATTTAGACATAATTTATCTTGCTATTGTTCTATTTGCTAGCAGCAAAGCATTAAAATGACTATTGGAAAACTGTTTAAGTGTTGAATGGATGGTATGTTGTTTAGCTCAAAAATCACTTCAAGAAATGTGCATCAGTAGTTTCTCACCAAACTAAGATATGGGATATCATAAAGTTCAGCTGTGACTCTAGTACACCAGCATGTTTTTATTAATGACTAGATGGGCAAGTCAGGGATTCTTACTAAACTTGCAGATTATACAGAATTGCGAGCTAGCTAATATCTACCACCTAAAGAAAATTCAAAAAGATTTTGATTGGTTAGGTAAAGATACTGATTCTCTTGAGGAGCTTTATCAAGTATTGCTTTTTTATTTGAATCTCATATGGAAACCACTCCCATTTTTTCAGAAGGTATTCCCTTCTTAAAAACCTCCAGTGTTGGAACACCAACAACTTCTGGAGGCAAATCATTCCACCGATTAATTGTTCTAAATTTCTCAGGAAATTTCTCCTTAGTTCTAGGTTGCTTCTTGTCCTGTTCAGGTGTTTTGGAGAATAGGTTGACTCCCTCTTCTTTGTGACAGCCCCTTAGATATTGGAACACTATATTGAGTCCAGTAGGAATAGGGCAGTATAGAAACCAACCAACCAACCAACCAACCAACCAACCAAACAAACAAACAAATAAATAAATAAACACTGCCATCACATCCTTAAGCGTAACCGCTATTACAGTTAAGAAACTATAGAACTGTATCATTGTTTAATGAACTGCCAATCGAACCAGATCTTGGTTGTGAGAACGTGGGTATGGCAGAGAGCCTACAGGAAACTTATACTTTTTGAATGTCTTTGTTTGAGCTGCCATGCTAAGTTACTTAAGTTATTCAACCATGTCAAAAGTCTCCAACTATTTTGAATTAAATATCAAATTCGGAGTTTTGCAGCACATTTGGAATTTTAAAATTCTTGCAAGATGGTGATCCTGATTATATACTACTACCTGCAATTTGAGATTATTTGGGTAGGCATGTAGCTGTTGAGGTGGGAATGATTTTTAAAACAGTTTACCACAGCCTGATTCTTATTGTTTTGACAATTAATATTGTAATCACATTAAATTGCTGTTGTTTTTTCCTCTCCAAACCTTTAGAAACATTTTGAACTGCCCTTTAAGCCATGAGCTTTGTTTAAAAACCTCACATGTACAGTACATAAGCTTATTCTTAACAATGTTTTGTGGCAGAAGGTTGGACACTGTATTGCTGAATGTATCTGAAATTGCTGGGTGATGCCAACTTAAACATAGCATTATCAGAAATGACAGACTGAAAATCTTATGTATTTTTTGGTTAGTTTGTTTGCTATTCTCGTGAATTTGACTCTTTAATTTTAGACAGTTGAGCATCCACAGTTGGTTTCAGTAAAAGCTCCTTGTCCTTTGCTCATCATCTCTTCAAAGAGATCTCTTGACTACTTGAAAACAACTGAAAGGTCTAAAATTAGAGCTATCAATACTCACTTGCAAAAGTTTGTTGAAAACAAGAGCCTCTAGTCAAAGAAGCAACTGCACTGGATTACATAGATGTACATATTGTTCAATTGTACATGCATGTTTCATTTTGCTTTGTTACAGGCTTTAAATGTTGCAGTTTATAGCTATTTTCCTTCTAATTGTTCACTGCAACATTAATAAGTTTATTTTAGGCAAACTATCCTGCAAAGCTGATTGGCTAAGATATTATTCAGATGGCCACTGACTAGGAAGAGGAGATAGAGAACAAAGATACCAGGGATATACCTGAAAAAAATGACATAGGTCACAGATTTTCATATGATAATTTAGTAATAAATTATTATTTAATAATAATTATTATAATTTCAATAGAATACAATGTATCTCACAAAGATGGGAAAATCGGACATAGGTAATCTGGGTCTGCTTAGGCTGCTGTTTCAAATGTTACTTCAAAGTTCCTGTTTTTTTTCTCTTTGAATGCCTCCATCTTTAAGTCAGAATTGGACTGGCCAACCCTTCAAGCATTGGGCACCATCAAATAAGTACTGGCTTTGTTAGCCCTTCAAGTGGAAAGCTAGGAAATTTCATAACTAAGTCACAGGACATTTTGAGGTGGCTTAATTTCCACATTTGATTACTACAAAAGGAGCAATGTGGCTAGGCCAGAATAGTTAAGGATTCTAACTAGGAAGAACAGTTATCCTGGCATTCCTGTGATGTATTTTCTTTTATGCTTTTAACAGTGAAACCAGTAATGGATAAAAGTCCAGGCCAGGTGGCAAGTGAACAAATCTTTCTCTGTTTGGTCCAGAGAACAGAAAGCTATGACCATCACAACCTATAAAGGTCCTTCATAGTTTATTTTTTCATTTGTTGTTAAATTTCTAAGCATCCCAACTCCAATAACCCTGGGCAGTTTCATAGCATTTCCAATATTTCTTCTCTACTGAAACACAGATTTTAGGCTGTTTTGATTATGCTGAACCACATTTATTCTTGCTCTGGTTTATCTCAGAATAGTCATCTCCTATTTGGAAATAGATAATATTTGTTTTATGTTGAAGACTGTGTTAAGGCTTAGCACTTCTTGCTTGGTTCCTATCTTTTTTTCCAGCCATATAGGAGGCCTTCTGCTGTAGTTTCAGGGTTTTGATCTCCAAAATGAGATGATCGTTGCTGACCTTCAGGTTCACTTGTGCTGGACATATAGGTTGCAACTGTCCTTTAAAAAAAAAAATCTGCTCATTTGTATCTGCATTTGCTCATGCCTACAATTTCTCTTGCTTTGTTTCTTCATTATAGCTCATTTCAACCATCTTGAATCTGCAGGGAAATCACTGTCTTTGCTCTCATACTTTGTCTAATTTCAGCATTGTAGACTTACGTAATTTTAACATACTATAATGAACTCAGTTCCATATTCAGCAGCAGATCTATGGCACTGGTTTATGAAATGTATTTGTCCCATTCCTCATACCCATCTTTGGTTTTGTTGGCATGTTATGGCAACTTTCAAGCCCAAGATTGTTCCTTTGTGTTCAAATAATGGTTGCCTGGTAACTATGACCTTTGATACTCAGCCTGGTAAAACTAACACAAATAATTTCTCTGTAATTTCATTTGTCACTCCCTTTCCTCTCCATTTGACTCTTCTATAGCAGCCCAAAAGCAGATGGCAACATTTGCCTTCAAGTAAACTTGTGACTGAATAAATTTCTATATAGGTCAGCCTTTCCTAATATATTGTCAATCACATCAACCACTGTATATTCCATCTGGGGATGATGAGAACTGGGATTCAACACATCTGGAAACCATTAGATTAGAAAAAGCTAGAATAATTCTTTTGAGTGACACATCTGCGTTGCAAAGCTGACTATTGCATCTACTACTGCTGTCTCTCTATAGATTCCCTTTGAGGAGCACGTAGCACATCTCAAAACAACAGTTCTTGGAATGCCCTGAACGAGTAGTCACATATTATTAGGATAGCATGCAAAACTGCTACATGCACACATGCCAATTACATTGCTGACACAGAAGTTGATGCACGATTATGGTACTTTGGCCAAGCTAAGTTGGAATGTATCAGGCTTTCAGTATCTCTTATTTGATGATTTTTTTTCTTTAATAAATTAGTAAAAATATGGATAAGGTACAAATGTGGATTATTGGGGGTGGGTGGGGCTGTCATAGAAACAAGAAGCTGTAACAGTTGCCACTGGCTGATTATTTACTATCCCACTTAAGTCTTTCTGCATCTGGTCTCTGGTGAACATAGTGTGCTGACCCAGAGGATGCTACCCAATTATTAGGCAACATTTGTGAAGATACTAATGAATATTTTCTGGGTAAGGCTGTTCTCATGAGATTTTCTGTCCTAGTTCTAGACCAAAGAAATTCAGTGAAATTATTTAGTTTTGGGATGCCGACTCTTATAACAAACCCTTCTTATTAACAGTGTGAATGGCAGAGGAGAGTTTGTACTTTAAGACTGTAGAGTGATGCCACTCTAAATATCTAAAATGTTTATTTATGTTAAGTTTTAAACATTTTT
Organism: Mimophis mahfalensis; assembly: GCA_032468015.1. Lineage (NCBI taxonomy): Eukaryota > Metazoa > Chordata > Lepidosauria > Squamata > Mimophis > Mimophis mahfalensis. The sequence continues at coordinate 22,052 of JANHFR010003714.1, forward strand.
GAAGCATGGTGAATCTTAATAAGAATCTCAGGCAGTGAGAGATACCCCAGAATAAACATCAAAAACTGTTATATAAAGTGAGAAATAATATGAAGGGTTCAGGATAGACCTGTAAAATAAAAAATGAGCCAAACTGACCAAGTTGTTAATCTATCAGTTTCATTAAATGTTCTAATGTGATGTGCTAATGGGAACAAGAGAATGGAGTAGCCAGGCAAGAAATTTTTTTTCCATTTTCAAATGTTACTTTTTTCACTTGATTACTAAGTCTCTGGAGTGCTTTGGGATACTAGGCAAATATTTTAAGCTTTTTTTATTTTTTGCAAAATGGATCATGGCAGGTTGATATAAGTGACTTTCAACAACCTGTGGAAGTATTTCCATCTTCTTAAGTCTGAACCCAGTTCTGAAATACATATGCCAAATAGCCGAATTGTAACATCATTTTAAGAGCCAATTTCATTTTGACAAAAGCTCCAAAGAAGCACCTGTACAAAGCAATGCAGCCTCCTTACTTCTAGTGAAAAAACTACACTGGCTATGCTTGTTTCCCTTGCTGAACTGTTTTATTTGGGCAATTCAGGATTCTGCCACACTTTGCTTCCCCTTCCAGTCTCTTCCAAGTGTTGCAAATGCCAGATAAGCCATGCCAGGGAAAACTGTGTTGTTGCTTTGCTCCAACAAGGCAAATTTTGTTGTCTTCATTACACAAAGTGCTTCTGTGAGGCAGATCAAAGCTGCCAAATAGTCTCCTGTTAGAACAAGAGCCAATTTCTGTTTTGTTCTTGATAGGAATTCTGTTCCTGCTTTATAATCACTTCCCTTTTCCATTTATTCCTCCCCCGCCCTTGGAAAATATCAAATGGTGATATTTTCCAAACACTGTGAAAGTTGCATTCATGAAAAATCAAAGGAAACTTTTTACCATATTGCAGAGTAATTTGGCTCACTGCCAGGGGTTCAATCCTCACCGACTCAAAATTGACTCAGCTTTCCAGGTTGGTAAAATGAGGATCCAGATTGATGGGGGCAATATGCTGACTCTGTTTGTAAACCAATTAAAGCACTATGAAGCGGTCTATAAGCCTCAGAACTATTGCTATTGGATGTGTGCGTGTGTGTGAGAGAATTACAACTACCAAAGATTCTTTTTATGAAGTTCCCCGCCCCAAATGTGCATTTTTAGCCATAGGATAATGTTTAGTGGACTCTGGTCATCACTGCAATATGGATTCCATTTTGGCAGATCTCGATATTTGTCTTGCACTGAAATCAGTGGCAAATTTCTCTTACCTTCTTAATCAAACAATGTATGATCTTCACTTTGTTTTCGGTTGTTTCTGTTGTGCACAATTAAGAGGAAGCTACTGCAAAAGGCAATGGCACTAAGCATGGGATGTTTAATTAATGTTTAGAGGGAATCTTTTTCATATTACATGTTCTTTAACATTTAATTTAATTTAACATTGCCTTAACATCGTGTAGCTTGCTAATGTGGTTACATCTGATAAATGGTTTCAGCTGAAGATTATAAGAAAACTTAAAATCCATCTCTCGGGAATGTTGATTTTTAGATTGTATATACTGTTCTATTTTATCATGTTTACAGTCTCTTTGATTCCCAACATACAACTCTCCTTAAGCAGTTCCCTCTGTTCAAACTGAGCTTTTTACTACCCAGTTGGTACTGTACTATGAAGGAAAATATATTGGTTTTTCAGCAGTACTAGCCTAGGGCTTTTTATAAATTGAGCAGCTAAGAGGGAAAGGAACAAGGTAGGGGAAAGAAAGAGGAAAAGATCCTTCTCTCTACTGTTTCCGTTTCCAAGATTCATGATGATCGTCAACAGCTATTTCCAGGTTTTAGACCTTCCTAATCCTTTTGCTTCCAACCCTTTCTATTGTCTATTATTATAGTGTAAAAATGATCCACATTGATAGAGAATTGAGTGGGCACTTTGTATTATCAGCTCTGAAGTTTGCCTGGGTCCTTTATTTCAAATAATAAAAGTGTATTTCACAGCAAGATGGTTTCTTAAAAGGTTTCAGTGGACAATTTGTGTAAAGAGGGGACAGCGATTTGGCTATTTTTATCAAAGGCAGAAAGCTGGTTTTCTCAAATGAATGCTACAGAGCTAATGGGATGACGCATCTGAGATGAAGTCTCGTGATGGAAAGCTTGGAGAATAAGGACCCAGACTTTTGTGCCTGCAGTATTATTGACATGGCTATCCAAATATAGAAATTGCTCTCTTCAGCATGAATCTGGACCCAAATTCATGCTGCATTTCATTTGATTTGTGAGCATTCCCTCTAGAATAGTTCTTGGAAAAGGAATTTCCCTCAGTCAATACTGAGGTTCATGTGGCTATGCACCTTTTGAGACAGAAACTGGATGAGTTTGCAGATGAAGAGAAGAAAATTATAGTTGGGAAATAATTACTGTAAAATTAGTTTCTCATGGAACAGAAGATTGGTGTTCCCCAACTTGATGTCTTGTGTAGTGGTTTAAACAACATCCACTCTGGACAACTTCCAAGGTGTATGTTAGAACAGTGATGGCAAACCTTTTTTGGCTCCCGTGATGAAAATGAATGCGCACACTGTTGTGTGTGCTCTCGCGTGCCTGTACCCATAATACAATATGTGCCCCACCCCATGCATGCATGTGTGACCCCCCCATTCTCCCCTGCTCTGCACATGTGCACGTGACCCTAAATTTAGCTACTGGTTCGGTGTTTTAAACTCAGCTGATTGGTGCAGAAGCACCAATCAGCAGTTTTTGATGCATGTGCAATCCTCTCTTCCCACCCTGCGGTTGCACACGTGATCCCCAGAGCTGGAAAAGCAGCTGAGCTGTGCTTGTGCACCAACTGCCCAAACCAGTAGCTAAATTTAGCTACCGGTTCAGTGTTTGAAGCTCAGCTGATTGGCATGCAAGCACTGCTCAGCTGTTTTTGCAGCTCTGGGGATCGTGTGCACATGCACAGGGGGAGAGGGGATAGCATGTGCATGCAGGCGCAATCCCCAGAGCTGCAAAAACAGCTGAGTGGCACTTGTGCATCAATCAGCTGAGTTTAAAACACTAACTTGGTAGCAAAATTTACCTACCGGTTTGGTGTTAGAAACAATCACACACGCATGAGAGGGGGATAGCACATGCATGGAGGGGATCATGTGTGCATGGGTGGGGTGGGGGGCTGCGCATGCATGTGCAGTGTAGCTAAGCTGGGCAACAACTCATGTGCCAGGCGACATGGCTCCATATACCACTTTCGGCACAGGTGCCATAGGTTCGCCATCATGGACTTAGAATTATGGAATCATCAGTCTATTGGTACCAATTTGGGGATGGCTATAAGAGGTGAATATTTGTATGAATGCAATAACATAAATTTTCCACTGAATATTCCAGTAATTGTAGGGAAATGATAAGATAATTGCCATGTTTAGAGGCTGAGGGATTCCTTCCTATGAGTGTACCTGAAAGCAGGAATCTGGTGTGAGCAAAATATTAGTAAAGTAGTTGTTTTTGTAACTGTAACAGGAGACTATTAATATGAAATGCATGGCCTTATCCATCAACATGAAATTTAATATGGAGAAAAGCAAGATTTTACACCTAGACAGGAAAAACCAAAGATACAAGTACAGATTAGGTGAAATCTGGCTCAAAAAAAGTAACTGTGAGAGGGACCTTGGAGTGGGCCATCACTTAAAAATGAGCCAGCAATGTGCAGCAGCAGCCCAAAAAGCTAATGCAACCTTTAGTTGCATAAACAGGGGCAAAGAATCAAAATCACAAGAGTATTAGTATCATTTTATGAATCCTTAATAAGGCCACACCTGGAATACTGCATCCAGTTTATTACAAAAAAAAAAAAGAAGTTGAGACTTTGGAAAAAGTGCAAAGAAGGGCAACTAAGATGATTATGGGCCTGGAGACAAAAACATAAGAAGAACAGTTGTAGGAATTGGGTATGGCCAATCTGGGGGAAAAGAGGACTAAGCAGTGACATGATAGCAGTATTCCAGTATTTGAGGGGCTGCCATAAAAAAGAGGGGGGAGGAGCTCAACATATTTTCCAAAGCACCAGAAGTCAAGACAAGAAACAATGGATGGAGACTAATCAAAGGAGAGAAGGAAGCTAGAACTAAGGAGAAATCTCCTGACACTGAGGACAATTAAGCAGTGGAAAAGCTTGCCTTCAGAAGGTATGAGTGCTTCATCACTGGAGGTTTTTAAGAAGGGATTGAACAACCACCAATCTGAAATGGTATAGGGCAGGGGTGTCAAATTCACATCATCATGGCAGTGTCACATGATGTATCGCAACTTTTCCCCCCTTCACTAAACTGGGTGTGGGCTTGGCCAGCATGTGACACATCCGGCCTGTGGGGCAGGAGTTTGACAGCCCTGGCATAGGGTCTCCTGTTGGAGCAGGGGTTTGGTCTAGAAGACCTCCACGGTCCCTTCCAGCTCTATTCGGATTAAAAGCAGTGAAAAGTGATGCAAAACAAAACTCGGTATGTGCTTTTAACAATGCCAGAGATTAAAGAAAAACGGTTGTTTCTGTGTACCCATATGAAAATATGCACATGTGAAGTTTTGGTCAGACTGACTTGAATATAAAGGACTTTTTTTTTAGTTATGGGGAATATTTAATTTTTCTTATTCATTGCAACCTGCCCTTCTAAGGTTCACATGTGGCATAAACAATGAATTATGGAGAAGTTCAAAAGTGCATCTAAGCCTTGCAAATGCTCTTGCATCATCTAATCCTCTCCTGCTCAGAAGCATTTGATTATTGTTTGTTCAGGATAAGCACTGACAATATAATATTAAGAGCAACAGTGGCTTCTAATCCCAACTGGCATTCCAGGGTGCGGGGGGTGGGGGAATACCCAGTTCACCTCAGATTGATTTAGATCACATATGTAATCCTCTATTTGATCCTAGGCCTGGTTCACAATCTCAATTTAGTCATCAGGCTGTCTATACCTCCCATTGACTGACATGGGAAATCAATACATCACTACTGTATGTTTGGGGGAGGTTAAAGTGTATATTATAGACCAATAGGGTCTATAATATATAAAGTGTATATTATAGACCAATAGGGTCTATAATATATAAAGTGTATATTATAGACCAATAGTGTATATTTTGCACTGGGTATATTTACTATTGTCTTTTATAAAAAAAAAAGAGGAAAGAAATTTCTTATAACTGGGTTAAGTTTTCAGATATCAGATATTATTGATGTTTCTGAAGGAATCCTGCCTACCAAGATCTGTATCTGTAGGTCTTATGCAAGAGCAGCTTTTCCACTTTCAGTCTGCAGAATGAAAACACTTATCTCCCATTTATCCCCGCTTGTGAGCCACTATTAGAAAAACGACAAATAGTATGCAGGTGATCTCAGCTAAGATGCCTGAAACAATTCAGTAAGAGAGATGAGATGGTTTTTGTAGAAAAGGAGTCTTCGGAGTGAAAAGAGTGATTCAGATTCTCTTCCAACAGTCTGTTTCCCTTTGTTTACTTGCTCATTTTGGATGATTTATATGAAAATGCCCTACCATGTACTGATGTCTTAGGCAAAAAACGTGGGGGGAAAACCCACCAGAAAGTTACAACTGTTTTAGTTCTCGTGTCTGTGTGTTCTGTTCAAGCAGTACCTATGACGGAATGTCTGACAAGACTTTGAATTCAAATTTAGAACGCTGTTGGGGCACAACGGAATAGGTGGAACATGAATGAATCAAATAGTCATTAAAATGCCAAAATAACTTTGGACTATTCATACAGCTGTCCTTTATGAACATGACAGATGTGGGCATGGAGCACAAATATCTGAAATAATATTTTAAAAAGTTCAACTGCACAGATTCATAGAAAACAAGGAGACATTTGGGTACATTAAATAGTGGGTTTCATTTTCATCCTTCTCTTAGTTGTCACTGAACAAGTTTCGGACTACTGAATTTCATTGCTACTGGTGTTCATCATCATCAAAGTATATAATAGTACCTGGAAGGTGAGACTCATTTATTGGCAGCACTCTTTTATATACTTTTATCCAACAGTTCAAAATGAAGCTTCAGGCAGCACTGCCTGATGGGTGTCTAACCATAATTGACAATCTCCTACTTGTTAAGGAAGGAGGAACATGTCTGGACCCATGCCTGACTAGTACAGTAAGTGCTTCTTCCTACAGTTCTTAAATTCAGCTGACATGGATGGAAAGCTTTCTCCACGGTTTCTCTTCATGGGTAGCTTCATTCTGACCTTGTTTGTATCAGGACAAGCTTGGTCACTTTTAAAGTGGCACATCAGTCCAAAAGGTTACACGGCACACATAAGGATCCTAGCAGGGCATTTTAAGTTGGAGTAAAATTCAACGCCTCCAAAATGATGGGGTGTGCTGATTTATGGATTCAGATTTTAATCAGAACCACCTACCTACAGACACCCTGCTTCATTAGTGCAAGAGAAAGAGAGAGGAGGAAAGAGCTATCAAAGTCTTTGCTACCAAGTCTTTAGGAAATCTTGCCACCCATTCTAGGAGCAAGTGTTAGAAGTTAATCCAAATAATGATAATGCACATGTGAACCAGCTTGATGGGTCACAGCCAGCAGAGGGCAGTGCTGCATAGACACATAAGCCAGTTGACATATTGGGTAAGGCCACCCTTCTGTACTTAGGCACTGTGGAGACCTAGAAGCTCCCTCTGTGATCAGCCAGCTCAAAAGAATTACGAGCTGGATAACTTGCTGCTGCCAGTATAAATTTGATATTTAAGGTTAATGTACTGTATACGGATTTTCCATATCAAATTTTTTCCTAATAAGATTTGTGTTCCCTCTAGGTTTGCAACTAGCTACAGGCTCCTTCATAATATACATAATGCAACATGTTCCCAGCATTTTCTTTAATGTGCTGCGCTCACGAAGGGCAGAGTGTAAGTGCACGTCTTTTATCTGCTTTATAGAAATCTAAAAGGCATTATATGGGAATATTCTCAGGTCAATATTTGCCCATATCACACTTTTTTTTTCTCTCGAAAATATGTCATCCTTTGAGTTAATGTTCCAATTCAGGGGGTTTAACCTGTGAGGTTAAACAGGATGCAGAAAATCCCCAAGCAGACAAAATTACAAGTATCGCTGTACCTGTTTCTTGCCCACTGGCAGAAAATGGGAGGAGAAAGAGAACTGGGAATATTTCCATGTTTCTACATATATTGTTGAGCTATGTCCTTATTCTCTTCGCAACACATGTCATTTATGTAAGAATACAGTGAAGCAAAACAAAAAAAGATGTCAAATAGTTCAAATTGCTTAGGGCGAGTTTAGGTTGGGCAGTTTTAGAAAAGAGCAGGGGTGGACTTCTGTGGGTTCTCAGGGGTTCAGGGGAACCTCTTGCTAAGAGTCTGCCCAGTTCAGAGAACCCCCTAATCCCAGTCCTGCTGGCCCCTCCCAGCCCTGTCTGGCCCCTCTCACCACCTCCCACCCCTCCCAGGAGTCTCCACATAGCCTATTTTGGATGCCAGGTAAGTGCAGAGCCCGCGTGGAGGCTCGGGGTGTATGTGAAAAATGGGCCTCCCAGAAGTTCCAGAAGTCCAGAAACGAACCTGTTTCCAGCCTCCAAAGATGCCAATATGAACCCAGTTGCTGGCACTGTCTTTGTCACATGGTCATATATTTGCTTCCCCATGACTGCAACTGAGTAGCACCTATGTACAAATCTTTTTGATGATCTTCAATTTTATCTACGTTGGATGGTCCTGCTTATTTCCTTTTAATGTACTTCATATGCAGACACTATGTATTGTTATTTACTTCTCAGGAACTCTTAGCAGAAGTACATATTACATAATTTAACTGTATATATTGTTTGTTTTAACTTCCCTGTTCACCGCCCTGAGTCCTTCGGGAGAAGGGCGGTATACAAATTTAATTAATAAAATAAATAAATAAATATTGATCTTTAGGTTCTTCTCAGTGATGCCATCAAGGCAGAATTTGGGAGCAGACACCTAGGATTCAGCTCAACTAAATGAATAGGGAAGCCCCATCCAAATGAAATAGAGCTGATGGACTACCTTTGAAAGGAAGTTGCTATATACATTGCGATTTAACAATGCCTTTTCTTCTGTCTTCGCTCTATCGGTGCCTTAAAATCTGTGTAAAATGACTGAATTCCAATTGCTTCCCTTTGTTTTTTTGGGAACATGTCTGCTCAAATGTTCTCTTTCCTTGTACTACCTGTAACAGCTTTTTCTTCTTTGCATTGAACTCAGCTTTCCAAGAAAATGATCAGCACAGAAGAGAAACATTGTATTCCCACCTAATCATTTCAGGTATGCATCCTGCGAACTCATTTGCTAGACTAGTAACTAAGGGTGTTATAAATTATCTTTTTTGCTTCTACCATATGGTGGTGTGGCATTCTTTGGGGTACAAAATATTAATTAAAACTACCTGCCATAATACTGTGCTATATTAAACTTATACCACTATAAATTGCAAGAATAAAACTGTCAAGCAGTGACTCAAATTTAACCCATAGTGGCCATGCTGCCATGAGGAGGAAGGAGATCTTAACAAATGGCATATGAGTTTCCTGCAATGAATATAAAACTTTCTGCATTGTATTCCTATTTGTTTTCATTTTCCAAACCCATCACACTCCGAATATTAAAATAGCAAAGCCAACCATAAACAAATCAGCACAGAAAAATAAAAACTGACTATTGGTTGGATTTGTTTTAGCTCCTGCAGGGATAGATTAGGTTCTTCTTCCCAGTCCACCAAATTCCCTTGTCTGAGTCTCTGCACAGGAAATAGAGTGTATAGCAAAGTTATGAAATAGCACATCTTTAAAGTGCCAAGGACCATCAAGTTATTTAATTAAAAATGAGGTTGAATAATCGTACTGATTTTGATAGTGTTCTGAAAATGGGTTACCTCCAGTATTTTATTTTTGGTGCCTAGTTTTGTTTTAGGGTTTAAAAGCATCCTGCTGTTTCATAATTTAGCTTCTGAACACATCACATGAAAGCTTGTGGAGCATTTTTCCACCTTTAGTCATTTCCTAGCAGATATTTCAAGGACTCTGGTAAATGGCTAACTGTGCCTCTTACAGTCTTCTCCCAACCTGGTATTGCAGAGATAGATACGTAACTTTCAGCAATAATTCCCAGCAATCCATTTGGAAGGCAGCAAATTAGGAAAGGATATGTAGGAGGAGGAGATGCTCTGAAGGACACAGGTGTTGCAAATTAATCTCAAGGTTAGAAAATTTGGTCTGTTTGCCAACTTAGTAGATACTGAGAAACCTCCAGGCTAATTAAGATATCTGCTTCTCAGTGAAAGAATAAATGGGGCAGATCTGTTAGGCAACAACAGAGGCTGTTGATGTTGTGTTTATGCCGTGTAGATCACAGCTATGTGAATCAAGGAGCAATTGGAGATAGGATCCTAGGAGGGAGCAGGAATCTTCAACTCAAGACCCAATGGGACCATGCAGGACTTTAAAAAAAAATCTGCAGAGCAGATTGGCTGGTAAAAAAAAAAAAAAAAAAAAAGTACACAGATGGAAACATTTGGAAAGGGCAGACTGGGAGTTATTAAAAAAAAAAAAAAGCTTGGCCAAAGTGCTGGACTTCTAAGTATCTCAGAAAAGGAACTTTTTCCTTCTTTCCTCATCCTCTGGGCAAAAACCAAGCCCAGAAATGGAAGTACTTAAAGTAATTGCTAACAGAGTGAGCGTAGCAAAGTAGAGATAAGGGACACGGTGAATCAGGGATGAAGGGAGAGAGACAATTAAGAAACTGTAGAAAGCTCTGTGTACATGTTTTGCATTTCTGTAACAGAAATTGGCACACATTATTTATTTAAAAAGTCCTGTAACAATGTATGCACTGTTGTCTTTTGGAGAAAAATGTGTATGTGTTTTGTGTGTGTTTAAAGCTTGCCATCCTCAGACATTATTTCAAGATTTTATCTTTGGATAGCGTTACAATGAGCAAAAGTAGAAATGTGGGTTTATGTATTGCCTTTACCTTTTATGTCCATGGAACTGTGCAGATCCTTATTTGGAACCATACAAGAAAAATGCCCAAAGATTTGTATTCATTTGGCTGTTACTACCATCCTACTGATTGTGTTATGATGACAAACTGTAAGTAATAAAATATATGACAGCATGACATGAATTTATGGATTAATTTCCAAGTATTTATATCCCTCTTTTAAGTTGAATATTTTCACATATCATAATTTTCATACTCAAACTCAAACGTATAATATGGCAGGTCAAATATGGGAACAGAAGGAACTTCTGTAATTAGCATGAATTATCTATAACATGGTAAAGAAAAGGATGGAAAGTATTACGAGTTTGATTGCATTGGTTGAGTGGAATGCAAACAACCTCCATTCCTGGTTGATGAAAGATGTTGAAAACTGGGCCTAGACTATCCTCTGGTCTCCAGTTTCGGAGTTGTAAATTCAAAACAATGCAAATGCTCTACAACATTATGATCTCCGGAAGAAAGCAAACAAAAACCAAAACAAGATGATATATCTGAAGTTCAGATTTTGGTTTCTGTCATGAAGGTGGGAAGATAGATTGAGGCTTACTCATCATTAAAATATCCTGGTCCCAAGGCAGTTTGGTTGCAAAAGTGTCAATAAAATTTAATATTTTCAAATGTGCCTTTTCCTTAAGCTGTAATCCCTTCCATATTTGCTTGCTCAAAAACTATTATGAGCTGATCTGCAGTTGTCCTTGCCAGTGCCATTTTCAAAATGTAGACAGTGGGCAAGCACCAATTAAGTACCCTCCCATTGTCACCAACAGATAATTCTCTGGTCAGTTTTAACTACAAACTACAAAGGGATGGTTGGGGAATTTCCTGTTTTATCTACTGATGGTACTATTGATGATCCAGATATTGGACACAATCATTTTAAGAAGCTGTAAACCTCCAAAATGGTGTTGGCCAAAGCCAGGCTTACTTGCACTCCATTTTGTTGTTGCCACACTTAGGGTGGGAAATGGGGAAACACAGAGGGGGATGAGGAATGAAACATGGAGAGGATTGTTGGGGTGTGTGGTGCCTTACCTAGCTGGACATAGCAGCAGTCAGACCTAGGGTGGGGATCAAGGCTGTAACAAGCAACGGCTGCTGAGACCAGACTGAGGTGGAAGTTACTAAGGATTGACCAGCATGGCTTGGAATACCTGAAGGGGGCAGGGGTTCAAGCCTTCTTATGATGCTGAAATGCAGAAGTCCCATAGAGCTAGCTTTACTTCCCTAAGTGCTGATGCTATGTCCTCAATAAAGGATCAGCATCTGGTGTGTTGAAGGCCTGATTCAAGTGGGGGTATAGCTCGGAATGTTGACAGCAGCCTCTTCCTTCTAGCACAGTGTTTCTCAACCTGGGCAGGTTGAAGATGCATGGACTTCAACTCCCAGAATTCCCCAGCCAGCATTGCTTTAATCTTTAAATTGCTGAAGTTGAGAAACACTGTTCTAGCAGAAGGGAAACAGCTGTTTGAATTACAAAGCTGCTAGTAAAAATGAAGCAAACAGGCAGAAGGCTGGAGCACCCCTTAGCAAACCCAGGGGCTCATTTTTTAAGGATCCTCTTGTGTACTTTGTATCACCGCCATCAAGAGTTAGAATAAGCAGTGATTCCTTGTGAACACCATCCTTCTCTGCAGGCAACATTGATTTGATTTGCCTAGACTTGGACACTTTACTTTGGAGACAGGTTGGAGGGAAAGAGCCTTAGTAATTGCTTATCCACACATATGGGCTCTTTCCAGGTCATAGATCTTGAACCTATGGATGGCTTTGAGGGCTGATGAGTTTGCTTCTCCTGACTAGTTAAGGTTGGGATTAATTAAGAATAGAGGTCTATGCCTTTCTGAATGTGGTATGATGTAGAGCGTAAGAAAGGTCAAGTTGGTGGGAATAGATAAGATCTGAACCCAAAGCAAGCAAGAAGAAAAGCATATCTTAAATACGAAACAAGCAGAGAGTATAGGGAAGTGGCTCAGAAACCTCCCTAATTCACACAGGTATTAGGAAAGGAGGTAGAGCACAATCAGACAGTGAAAAAAGCAGTAAACTTGTAGCTTTGAATACCTTTGCATGAAACTCTATACATAAAACTGGGATCTTATCTGGAGCATGGTACTGAGATTGTTGGTTTACCTCAATGGATGATCAATGTTGGAAACTAGATGCAACCTTTCCTGTTCTCCTGAACTAATGGTTTTGATGCAATTGATCCTGGTATCTTTTTGAGCCATTCGTAATGGAGTATGCTCCCATTACTTGTCCCAGCTTCTGACAACCTAGCAGCTCGAAAGCATGTAAAAATGCAAGTGGCAAAATAGGGACCACCTTTGGTGGGAAGGGAACAGCTTTCCATGCACCTTGGGTGTTTAATC
>JANHFR010003714.1:41868-52055 GCA_032468015.1 Mimophis mahfalensis
ACAGGAAGGCCTGGAGGAACATTGTGCATGGGGTCGCGATGGGTCGGACACGACTTCGCAACTAACAACAACAAATTTGTTGGGGGTTTTTTGGCTTTAGTGGTTATTTTAGGTACATATAGATTAATGACTCTATTGATTTCAAGCAAAAAAGCATGATAATGATCTTCTGCAGTTATACAACCTGTGAACAGAAAGTGCCAATCAAGAGATGTGAGGTTAGCAGCTATGAGATCGTAGTTGGCTTTTTTAAAGTTATAATTTGGGGTCCCATCATTATGACCCTCTTTGCAAGGATACAAATTGATATAAAAATAAACCATGCTGTGATCACTGTTGGAAGAAGGTTCTTTAACTTGTAAGCCATAAATTGAGGTTAAGCTATTGCAGAAGATGAGATCTAAGCAATTGTTGACCTTAGCATTGTTTGTTATGAACTGCTCCAGCCCCAGAGTCATAACAGCATTATACAGGGTTGCATGTATAGGTTCAGTTGTACATTTGTTTAGGGTCCAATTAATAACAGGCAAATTGAGGTCACCAAGAAAGATAAGGGGATGCGGGCAGGAAGCTGCCCATGTTAGTAGTTCAGTTAGCTTGTTCATATGACCAAGATCGTAATCAGGGGCTCTATAACATAGCAAGAAACAAACTGTGGTATTTAGGGACAGTTTACAGACAATGGTCCTAGGAAGAGCAAGCTCCTGTGTCTAGTTTTGGTTGTTGGGGAGCAGTTGTTGGGATGTGGGCCAGTGATCTTGCATTTGATACAGTCAGTGCAGTAGTCTATGTACAGGTCAGTGTCTCCTTGGTCCTGGCATCTTTTGAGCTCTGCGCAGAGCTTGTGGGCACCGGCATGTTGCAATATGGACAGGTCAGGCCTTGAACAAAATTTCCTATGGTTTGTGCAGCTTTTGGCAAGTGAGTTTATTGTGGAAATGAATTTGCATTTCCTGGTTTCACTCTTGCAAACAACTCTGCAGAAGTGTGGGGCCACCCAGCCATCACTGTTCTTGAACTTGGGGCCATCGCAGGAAACATCAATGATTTCATTGGGAATGATGGTTGATGCCTGGAAGTTGTTGCCAATGTCACAAACCTTTGTGATGTTGTCAGATTTGTTGGTGTCATCCAATCCAAATAAGATAGCATTGGGATGCTTCTCTTTGCGTTCAGTCACGGCTTTGACAAGGATGGAGATGTTAGTAGCAAGATTAGTGATTTCCAGCAGCTTGGGTAGTTGTGCTGTATCATAATTCTGGGATACTGATTTTTCACTTTTCTGTGTTTTATCCTTTTCTTCAAGGGAAGCTAGACATGCTTCCAAAGTGTCTACCTGTTCAAGCAAAACAATAAATTTGTTGAGTCTGGGCTTGCAGGATGGGTAGAATAGTGGAAATGCAAACTGGGAGGTTTTTAGTGATGTTGATTGAAGAAACTGGGCTACACCTTAACCCCAAATACTTGTAGCAGGCATATGAGTTACATAGGGAATGCTTCATGGTACTCTCATCCTCCTCAAATGCTTCACCACAGACAAAGCATGTGTAGGAGTCATAAGACACATCAGTAGCAGTCCCCTTCTATTTGGGTGGGGGCTTGGTAGTGGAGTGTTTGCCAGTCATGATTGTCTGTGGATTGTCTGTATTATTTATTTATTTATTTATTTATTTATTTATTTATTTATTTATTTATTTATTTATTTATTTTAATAATTTTATGTGGCCGGGTTCTTCAGAGCAACCACTGGCAGCTTTGACCTCCACTTAGCTCACCGCGCCAGCATTCAGCAAGTTGGCCTCCCTTTGTAGCAGTAGCCCAGCTCACTACCCGACTCTCCCTGGTTGCCCAGCTGTTTATTGCTGTTAGCTAGTTTTATTGCATACTTTTCACTGGAGGGGCTCCTCGGATCACCTTGGCTTCCCTCCCTGTTAGCCTCTGGTAGGGAAATGTCTTGCCATTTGTTTGGCCTCAGGGGCCTCTCTGATGTTACCAGCTAGCCCCGGCTTCCTTCTTTTGGTTTCTGGTGGGGATTTATCACACATGGCTGGTGTTGTTGAACCACTCTGGTTCACCAATTCTTCACTAGATGGCTGTATATCATCTTGTATTCTGCCCTTTTGGATTGGTTTCTCTGTTTGTTTGGAGTAGCAGGGCCTCTGGGATGACTCCCACATGGGCAGCTGGATTTGCAGTTGGTTTTTAGGGCCTTGTTGGTCCTAAAAACCTCCTTTCTCTGCTTCTCTGTAGAGCCTTAGGACCTAATCTATGTATTTTTTGTTACTTCTACTCCTATCTCTGAATTGGTTACTGGTACTTCTCTCTCCTTTGGGCTCCCAGCAGCATGGCTAAGCATCTGCCTTGGGCACCATCTTGGTAGACATTATGTTGCCATTTTTATTCTTCCCTATCCAATGAAGTTTTTCAGGATAAAATTATATAAAAGAATGCATGAGGTTGAAGTTTTCAAATGGGTCAGAATTATTCATTGCCACTCTATGAATGATACAGTTGGGCACACACTGAAAAGATGTTGTTGATTATTCCATTTAAGCCTCATCCCTTCTCCATCATGGTGATATGACCCCAAGCCTGAGGTATGGTCCCTATTCTGTTCTTTCTGGTGTGCTTATACAGAGAAAACAGTTACAACACCAGAGGAGAATCAAAACATACAGAGATGTATGTATTGCTTAATTATATAGACAATAAACATTCAGACAAAGCTTATAGCTGCTGCTGTTAAAGGGGTTGCAACAGATTCCGGCAGCCATGCTCTTCATGCTTTCTATATCTTGTTTTAAGGTATTGTTTCAACTGACCAATTTAACAAAAGAACTTTGAAATAATATTCAACATAACATTAACAAAATTGCTTTTTCTCTCCAGCTGAAGAAGCAAGAAACTGATTCCTTTGTGGGTTATGTACAGAGGAACCTTGCAGGTCTTTCTGACCACATTTTTGGTGGGGAAAAAGTAGTCATGTTTCTGGAAAATATTATTAGTTCATAATACATTCTGTTAAGAATCCCTTCGTGTACCTCTGATATATACAATCACACATGGAAGAATTTAGCACCTAGAATCAAAATATATCCAATATATGTATTATAAAATTACATATGAATGCACTTACTATTCTTTTTGACATTTAAGTGTTCAGCATAATCATATCACTGCACACTGGATAGCAATGAATTCTTCTATGATGATGAACGCAAAGGAAAGTTTTGCAAGCTAAGGGAGAAAGAGTAAGACCATATTCTACTAACACTAATAAGATTCTTTCTGATCCTGATAAAGTTGGATGTTGGATGTTTTCTTTAAAGATGATCATATTGGAAAGCTAGATTCCCAAATGCATTGTAACAAACTGCTGTTGTGCACTGTTGAAGGTCCTAAAGCATTTATATGCATGTTCAAATGCTATGAAGGAATTTGAAGGGCAGACCAAGATTATACTTATCCTAATTGTGATTGTAATATTCTTTCTTAACCTGCTAGTTTGCTATCCTATTTTCAAACCAAACTAGTCATATGATCCTCCAAAGTCTACAAGCAGATCCGAAAAGCAGGAGACACTCACTACTCTGAGCCCAATCTCCATTTAATTAAAAGAACTAGCTAACTTATAAAGAAAGTAATGCTTCTGTGTTCCTATTTCTCTGAATTCAAGAACCATGAAAGCAACTCCCATGTATATCAAACACATTATTTTTAGCTCTCTTACACATATACATTTATACAGTAACCCCCCCACTTCCTTCTTCAATCCAGACTAATAGGTAACCAAGAGCAAGGACACCCACTCATTCAACTGGTCCGTTACCAAGTCCTAATCCTAGAATTAGAATCCCTCATTATATTGTCCATCAATCCAAGAGGTATTACTAAGGAGAGCCTCCTAATTAACAGAACCTCCTTCTTTTCTCTTAACTTCCAGAAACAAAAATTCTCCCCAGTGCTTTTGTCATGTCTTGAATGCTTTCTACAAATAGCTTTTACATGTCAGTTGAAAATTTGCTGTTGCAGCTACCGTTCAGCGCACTGAGTTATTTTAAGAGAATGAAAATTATGAGTCCAGCAACATTTGGAGAATGGGCCACTTATTTAGTTCTGCTGGAGGTGATGGGGATGATGACAGTTCCATTTTCATAAGGAAATAGAAGGAAAGATGAAAAGCAATGACAGGGTGATGTGGTAACAACGTGCCCTTTAGAAGGCCCAGGCCCATGCCAGCTGATCATGCTGTTCTGAGAGTAGAGATTAATAAAATCTAAGTTGCCAAAGAGTTTCCCAAGTGTTGTAGGTAGATGGAGATTCTCCAGATGTTGCTCAAATCCCAGCATCTTTCTCAATTAGTTATTCTAACTAAGGTGGCTTGAGATTGTAGTTCAGTAAAGTGGGGAGGGTATCACAGGTCCTTTAAACCTGGCACCATCTTAGAAACAAAATGTATTTCTATTTTGGGGATGGGGTGTTAGTGCAAAATAACCTCTACAATGCTTTGTTGTTCCCTTAAAGGGATACTTTCGGACTGGATCAAAGATTTCATAAGTCTCTCTCATGCCAAGGTATGGAAAACATGCAGAGTATGGGTTCCATTCCACTTGCAAGAATTAGCCAGTGTAGGCCCCTGTGTTTTCTTCCATGTAGCAAAGTAATATACCGCATCTTTGTGTTTGTGTGCACTGAGAAGCATAATGCAGGCTTTGCTCTGGATCCCATGCCCAAGAGGGAGAAAGAGGGAGCTTAGCATGAAACTGTCACCAATATTCTGAGCTGCTGCATTGCTGAGCTGCTCTTCCCATAGGGTTGAATTGGGAATACCATATTTTTCTTCATACCCTGCCAGTTCTATCCCAGTTTTGAATCCGATCTTTCTTTTTGATGGCTTCTCTCAACTCACAAAATTTGTTCCCATTCTACTCAGTTCTTGCACAGTTATCCTGTTGACAGATGGGAAGATTGACAGAGTCCTGAACTCCTTTGTATCATTTACTTTCAGCATTCTGTTGGCAAAAAATGAAAATAGTATTCTTTAGAAGTTTCGTATACTTTCTTGTAACATTCAAAATGTGGATGAAAAATAAACAAAATGTATTTCTATTTTTTGTGGGGGTGTTAGTACAAAATAATCTCCAGGGACTCTACAATAAGCGAGAACTGACCTCCACCCCAACCTCATCTTGTTTTGTCTCACTGGAAAATTGCAGTCTAGCAGAGATGGCACAATTCCTTCTGTGCTTTAATGAGCACTGCTTTTAATAGAAGTGCTCCTAGGAGGGGCAGTTCAGGGCATTCTGTACAGCCACCTTTAATAAATTGCTGCCTTCTGTTATCACTCTGCAGAATCAACTCTTTTTCCAGCTTCAAAAAGGCTCTCCATCCCCTCCCCAATTCAAACAGAACCTTTTCTATTTTTTTTTATTTTTTTTATTTTTTTTGGCAGCTGCTGGTGACTGGCAGCTCTGACAATTGTTCCCAATATTTTGATTGCAGAATTGCCCTGTTATTCCAGCAAGTCTGAAATTAGATACAGGTGCAAATTAACTGGCTAAGTCACAAGTGCATTAAAGTTGGTAATTTTTCTGTCAAGAGGCATGTTGAAAGGTTGCCGCGAATTGCAGAAGCTGTCTGGAGCCAACTGGCTGACACAGGTGCACCTAAAGAGAGGAGCATATTCTTGGAAATGATGTGAAGAACACACTCATATTCCCATTATCCTTCTGATAATAAAATATTTGACATGGGAGAGAATTTAGATGCCTCTAACCAGCAGAAGCTAGGAAAACCTGCAGAGCTAGATTCTTGGATAAGATCATACCAAACTATGAACAATGATCCTCAACTTGTGAAGAAGAATGTGAATCAGATAATATTTGTACACAAGGCAGATTCTTTATTGGAAGACAAAAAAAAAAAAAAAGGCCATGGGTGAAGCAGGTGCATATGAGAATTTCAGAAAATGTACAGTAGGTTTCAAGGTCAGTTCTTTCATCCCCCAAGAATTGGCCAATGATGACTGGTTACTACTTTGGCAAAAGGCGTCCCTAACATATGTCCTGTGTCAGGAAGTGTCAGGAAAATCTCCCATAGTTATTCTAGAATTATGACAGAGAAATATAATACTTTTCCTTGATATTGATCAAAGTAAAGTGCTTCCCCACCCTGTACCCAGGAATGTCTTCAGTGTGGGTCAAAAAAAGTGAAGATGACAGTCATGGCCATACTTTCAAAGCTCTGCCACGGCATGCAACACACATAAAAACATGGTAGGCTTTTGACTGTATAGTTGTGGCATTATCCCCTGTAAATGCCCTTGCCCATAGCCATGCAGCTTTCTTTCCAGAATCAGGTCAGAATTCTCAAAAGAAAAAAAAAAGATCATAGACTGAAGTTTTAGGTCTCAGAAATCAGTAAAAAGTTCACTGACTTGGTTATTCCCCCCCCCCCCTCAAAAGAGTTATGCTGTTCAGAAATAACAGTGAGAGAAGATTCAAAAGTAGAGTGCTGTAGACTAGGGGTCTCCAACCTTGGCAACTTTAAGATTTGTGGGCTTCAACTCCCAGAATTCCTCAGCCAGCTTTCTGGGAGTTGAAGTCCACAAGTCTTAAGGTTGGCAAGGTTGGAGACCCCTGGTCTAGAATATCCCAATCAGTCACATTAAGCAGAGTGCACTATTTCTTCTTCTTCACAAATTAAAAGGCTAGATAAATATATGACTGTAGGAAAGGAGAATCTAGTCAATTTAGACTAGGGAATTAAATGAGTTCTCCATCCTTAATGACTGATATTACCCATGCTGCTAGTGCTTCTTCCAAGTGTTCCTACATGGAGACATTTGAAAGTTGGCCATTCCTGAATATGTATCCTTTTCAAAGGAACCCCTCAAAGAAATATGCCTATCACCATTTAAAAAAAACCCCAGTGTTACAAAAACACCTTTTTATTGTCCACACCTTTTAACTCATTATACAGATTAAATAACATCTTCAAATTATTCTGTCTGTATGAAGTTCCTCTTGTCTTTTTATCATTTGTGAGGTGAAGTTTTTTTCCTTGGATATAGCAATCTTCACTCTTTAAATTTTTACTAGAGGTTGTTGTTTTTACATATACTGTACACATACAATTTTATCAAGCCATTTCCTTTTAAGGTAAGCAATGATGAACTAAGTATGGAGAAACAGTAAGCAGAATAAATTAGAGGTATGAAATAACAGAAAAGCAAATATAGATAAATCTAATTCACACCAACATCATCCACCACACCTCTCCATATCATTTTACTCTTTCCCTGGCTCTCACTTCTGTATAACAAAGTCAGCAGAAGCACACACTTATATGCAGTAATTTTCACTTCTTTCAACAAACATTCTCTGCAGCAGATCACATCATACACACTATATTTCTATCATCATTTGCACATTTTATAATGGTTATATCTATGATTCCCATTTTAATAAGCATTCTATCAAAGCGCATAAATTAATCTGCTTGTTCTTGTTTTTCTCATCTATGTGTAACTCTGCAGTGGATCACTCAATTTACTCTTAAGATTTGAATTTTGTTACATGTTATTTTATATTTAAGTACATTAATGTACATTGGAAGCTTGGATAGCTCACATGTTGAATAACTGAACAAGTTCAGTTGAGTGACCTTAATTGGTAAAAATGTCAATTAAACTTACTTCCTAAGCTTATTCTGAAGATCACATGAAGGTTGGAGGAATCCTGTGCTCTGTGAAAACATGATTCAAATATTAGAAATAAATAGATTCAACATGAATGTGAGATCACAGCTCTCTGAGAAGCATTTTTTCTTGATATAGATATTTTTCATAGCTTTCTGAAACCAAAACTCTAAGAATAAAGCCTGCCAGGTCAATGCTTTCAGCCACCATACAATTTCCTAAATCTATTGATACAAAGTTCTATACAAGCAGCCAACTTATTCCAATGTGCTAGGTATAAATAAATTTAGATCACATTTGGAAATGCAGAAGCAGGCCTTCTCTGTTGCTGGATAGCTATGGATGTAAACCTTCTACCCCAATTTAGCCTCTACTCCTGCTTTGAGGAACGGAGTCAAGACCTTTCCTTCTAGGTATGTATTTTCAGTTTAAATTAGCAGGTGATTTTAGCAGTTTTATCAGATTTCATGAAAAGTCAGTTTTGGAAAAGATCTTGGAGAATGTTTAATCCAACTCTCTATTCAGTGAAAAAAAATCCATTCCCTCCCAGCATTCCCTCTGGGAATAAAGAGAGAATCTAAATCATATGAATAAATATTGTTAGTTGGTCTTGTTCAGAAGTGCTGCAAATCTTGGCAGCCATCCCATTTCATCCCCCGCCCCTTCATCTATCTTTGGGCTTACATATGAAAAAAATATATACCTAATGACATAGGTATAGCCGCTCTACTTCAACAACTGCTAGATATACAGAATGTAAGTAACTGGGGCACACCTGCTATATATCATCTGGCCTTGATGCATCTGGTTTGTAGAGTTTATCCTATGCTGTCTTGCGCAAGAAATTTGTAGGTAAGATCAGCTCTTCCTTTGACGAGTTTCAAAATTTCTGCCAAACACTCACAAATCACATTTAAGGAGTCCCACATATAGGTGCCTGCACAGTTGGGTGCTTCTGAGTATTGGATTCCAATTTTACTCTGTATAGTTATTATTAGACTGAGCTTTATAAAAGATCAAATAGGCTTCTGGCAATAAGAAAAATGTTCATTCAGCTTCAGGTATCAGGTAACTTTGTGAAAGCACAACACACTAACAACCCATTGCTGCATGTTGCTTGGTATAGGATAGTTTTCATCAATTAAAAAGTGGCTTAAATTTTTGTAAATAAAATATAGGAATAAAATGAATGCAGCATGATTCCAGCAGTGTGCTAGGAGCTAGGAGCAACTTGATACTTAACATTTTATCTCAAATATAATTAGACACAAATTAGATTATTTCCCGCCTATTTGGAAAATAATCTGAATTGGTACTTTGCCCCAAGTCACTGGAATCTCATCAGCTTTGTGGAAATGCTTGGGGAAATCTTTGATAGCATTTGTCCTAGAACTCAGGGACAAGTAATTTGCCATTTGTGAGAATTCTCACCACATCCTATTTTGTGGCTCTTCTTATTTCCCCTTTTCCTCCTGAAGGCCAGACATGATCATATTTTGCCATCACCCTCTTGTTAAGGGATGGCTTTGTTTCTCCAATCCACAAAAACAAATACTGCAAGCTAACAGCAAAGGTAGGAAGGAGAGCACCAGTTCTGGGATTTCCATTGATCAGTGGAAGAAGCACTAGCCATCTTGGTCTCAGAGTGGAGAACATTCATAGGATAATCCAAAGACAACTCACGAGCATTTGAAGAAGGAAATCATAAACTGTGTGGAAATGCCCTTAGTCTTATTCATTTAGGAATGCTTTCTTATGAGCAATTTCTATTTCAGATTGTATCTTTAAAATTACTAGATGTAAAAATGGGACGGTAGAAAGGCTAGGGGAATAGGGGTGTAATTATATGTCAACCTTGAAAAATGCAGCTTGGTATAACAACACTGAGCTCATTAACAGTGTGAGGAAAACGTTTAACTTTTTTCATAAGGGAAATATTAGGGAGCCCATGGTAAAATTCTCAAGTAGCACTAAAATATGATTATTTTGTCCATTGTATTCCCTCTTCTGCTATGTAACCAGGGGTGTCTATGGAGTAAGAGTGTGTCAGAAAAAGAGTCAATAAGGCAGTTTTGATCATGTGATAAAAGCTCTGCCCTCTTACCTAGACATGCCCATTTATAGCAGAGATGTGGGTTTAGATCCTGAGACTATGACACAAAGTAGAGCTGTTAATCCTTCACCTCCCATGATTTTTCCCACTGAAAATTTTCCCCTATAATGGTATCTGTTTGCAAAGATGCAATGTGTTAATATTGCAATTTTGATAGCATATTGTAGCCAGGAAAGAGAAGGGGAATTCTACCCCACCCCACCCCTGCTCCAAAATAATGTATGAGGAAAGGATTGATAATGAAAGGATGGTGGTGTCAGAGCTGTTTTTTTTTTTTTTTACTTGACTGCTTCTAAAGTAATTCAAGGTGCTGGTTCTTACCTATAAAGCCCTAAATGGCTTGGGTCCGGGTTATTTACGGGAACACCTGCTACC